>WAAF01004086.1:640943-805907 GCA_013400475.1 Tricholaema leucomelas | reverse complement strand
GGAGGGAGAGAATGAGAAAAGGAAGAGAAATAAAAAACCTCCAGAAAGCGCCTTACAAACCTGTTCACTACAAGTCTCGCATTCATAACTGCTTCCAAATGGAAGGCTGTGCAAAAAGCCAAAGCAAACATTCTCAATTCTTTTTGAACCCATCAGACACTGGGGTGGGGGGGGAGCGAAAGTAGTGCATTTTATGGTTTAAGGGCACAACCTTTTAATTATGTTTTTGCATTGTCATGTCCAAGAGCTTTTTTTTCTTCTCAAAAATTAATATTTCCTCAAGCAACTCAGCTATTTACCTTGGATGCAGATNACAGAAGAGCCAAGAAAGAGGAAAGAGTCTGGGTTGAGGAAACAAAGGATGCAAACGGGTGTAAATCAAGCTTCTCTCATCTTGCTAATCAGGGCATCACCAGTGCTGCACCAGAACACTAATCCTAGGCTAGCCCAGTGCCACTTTCCCTCTTAAACCCTTGCAAGGCAGTGTTATTGAGAGACAAACCCACCCCCCCACACCCCCCCAAAAAAAAAGAACATCAAAAGTAGAGAAGAGAAACAAAACACACCGCAGGAAGGTGGTATTCCCCCTCCTACGTCTAGGCACCCTGAGGCCAGCAAGCTCGGGACATACGACACTTCAAAAGACGTGGGAGACATAAGGCAAGTCATGAGGCTGCTCCTTGTACTTGCCAAGGAAAATGTCATTTACTGTTTACCAGAGCCAGGAATGCTGGTCAAGTGTCGGCAGGGTGGGTAGAAAGAGGCAGCAAAGAAAGGAGAGGTAGGCAGATGCCTGTGGGGTCTGCCATGGCAGAAATAGGGGCAAATAAAAGGAAAAAAAAAAGGAAANAAGCCAAAGCAAACATTCTCAATTCTTTTTGAACCCATCAGACACTGGGGTGGGGGGGGAGCGAAAGTAGTGCATTTTATGGTTTAAGGGCACAACCTTTTAATTATGTTTTTGCATTGTCATGTCCAAGAGCTTTTTTTTCTTCTCAAAAATTAATATTTCCTCAAGCAACTCAGCTATTTACCTTGGATGCAGATGAGTCGAAGCAGGATCTGCCTGCGCGGAGAGAGGCGCAGAGGAGTCAGACCGTGACACCTAGGGGAATTCGGCACACACTGCAGCGCAGTCCTCACCGTTTGCCTTCGCTCTCTTTTCAGCCGAGATTCCCTCAGCTCTCTTCACAGCTTCCAGCTGTTGCTTTGCATGTGCCATGCCTGCATGCTCACGGGGGGGAGGCACCTGCAAAAAGAAGAACAAGTGCAGATAAGGAGCAAGGCAAGGAGAAACAGAAGCGACTGATTTGTAGTCGCTGGAGACAAAGGAAACTCTATTCTCTCATCTAAGAGCAAGTGTTCTGGCACACAATCACTTCTCACTTTCCTTCAATGAACACATCCTCATGACCACAAAGCTAAGGAAGATGTCAATCAACTGATTTTGCCAATAAGGACTTACACATGTAGAAAAATCATAAAGTAATGGTTTACAAATGATGCTTAGATGAAAATGTATTGACCCACGGCAAGAAAATACAATGTCTTTTCCAAAGCAGGCCTGAATTTAGTGGTAATCTGGGCTCCAAAAATAATCACAGCTAGTGCTCAGGCACCAACTTGCCCCTCTTCAACCAATCATACAGTAATTTCCAAAATAACTGCAATAACAGAAGCAAAAAACACCAGAGTGCATTTATACTTGATGGAATGAGAAGGTGCTGAAGCACCAAGGGCGCACTGAAGCCCAATCCATAGTTAGTCTCATTATCATAGAATCCTAGAATGGCTTAGGTTGAAGGGACCTCAGAGATCATAGAATCAATCAGGTTGGAAGAGACTTCTAAAGATCATCCACTCCAACCTAGCACCCAGCCCTAGCCAATCAACTAGACCATGGCACTAAGTGCCTCATCCAGGCTTTGCCTTGAACACCTCCAGGGACGGTGACTCCACCACCTCCCTGGGCAGCCCATTCCAATGCCAATCACTCTCTCTGGCAACAACTTCCTCCTAACATCCAGCCTAGACCTCCCCTGACACAACTTGAAGCTGTGTCCCCTTGTTCTGTTGCTGGGTGCCTGGGAGCAGAGCCCAATCCCACCTGGCTACAGCCTCCCTTCAGGTAGCTGCAGACAGCAATGAGGTCTGCCCTGAGCCTCCTCTTCCGCAGGCCACACACCCCCAGCTCCCTCAGCCTCTCCTCACAGGGCTGTGCTCCAGGCCCCTCAGCAGCTTCATCGCCCTTCTCTGGGCACGTTCCAGCACCTCAACATCTCTCTTCAATTGAGGAGCCCAGAACTGGACACAATGCTCAAGGTGTGGCCTGACCAGATCATCTACTCCAACCTCCTCACCACGGGCAGGGACACCTTTCAACCAGACTCATCTGCTCAGGGCCTCATCCAACCTGGCCTTGAACACCCTCAAGGAGGAGGCATCCACAACCACTCTAGTCCTTTTCCAGAGTCTCACCACCTTCAAAATGAAGAATTTCATCTTAAGATCCAGTCTAAACCTACTCTCCCCCAGCCTAAATCCATCCCCCCATGTCCAAAAGCTAGACACCCTCAGCCCCTTTCAAGGTCAAACAGCAAAAAACCACTTCCTGCACCAGTTACACAGCTTATCCCCTACATGAACCCAGTTGGGAGTGAGTGCTGAGAAACAGCTACTTCATCAAACATCAGGTACTAGGAGGGAAAGTCCTGGCTTGGTCACTCCGGGTGAATTCCAACAGCCACAAAGATTTTCAGGAGATGCCTTTGGGCATAGGCAGCCAAGATTCGGTCTAGACATGGGTGAAATTTCCATTTAGTGTAACACAGGACTTGAATATCCTGCTGTCCTGGCCTTAAAGCTTCCCCCTTGTGAACTCAACATCACTCCTCTGTTGACTAAGCTGGATTTCAGCTGTGCCTTACAACTCACCATCCCCAGGTGTTGCAACCAGGGTGAGAACAGCCTCTCCAATGATAAGGGGATTATTTGCAGATCCTTTAGATTTCAGAGATTTGCCTGGAAAGTACTGTAGCACAAACTCAAAGTAGCTTGTTATGAAAGGAGGAGGGGCAGGAAATAGAAATATGGAATGTGTCCAAGGCAATCTCAGGATTTGGAAATCTGTAAAGTTCAGATTGACCAGAGACATCTGGGAGGCTTCCCAGTGCATCACCTGCCTGTACTACTGCAAATCCTTCACTTACTCCATCCAGACAGACCGAAAGAGTTGGGGCTGTTCTGTCTGGAGAAGAGAGGCTGCAAGGTGATCTTATTGTGGCCTTCCAGTATCTGAAGGGGGCCTAAAAAAAGCTGGAGAGGGACTTTTTAGGCTCTCAGGGAGTAACAGGACTGGGGGGGAATGGAGCAAAGCTGGAGGTGGTGAGATTCAGCCCGGACAGGAGGAGGAAGTTGTTCAGCATGAGAGTGGTGAGAGGCTGGCATGGGTTACCCAGGGAGGTGATTGAAGCCCCATCCCTGGAAGCGTTTAAGGCCCTGGAGGCTCTGGCCAGGCCTGATCTAGGGTAGGATGTCCCTGCCCATGGCAGGGGTTTGGAACTAGATGATCCTTGTGGTCCCTTCCAACCCTGACTGATTCCATGTTCAGCCACAACATGAAAAGGTGCATTGCACAAAGTCTTCAGCCTCACAAAAGCCAATTCACAAGATAAGAAGTGTGATTTACTGTCTCAGAAGAAACAGAGAATTCTGGGGTTCTGCTTATAAACCACCGATACCATTTTCATCTCATTTACAAACTTACACTTCAAAAATAAAAGGTGCAAGAAAACAAACTAAATCAAACAAGACCTAATAAACACACACCAGGCAAAACACACACCAAAACCAACCAACCAACGTACTCTTAAAGCAAGCTGGAAATAGCCTGGTCAGTAGGTTTTGTCCTCTATGTAGTCCACTGTGCAAAGGACATCACCTGTTCATTTCACTGCAGCACCAAAAGCTCAACTCAACCCTGACCACACAAATACCTGAAAGCTGACCACACTGACAGCTTCAGCATCTGGGGCACCTTGAGCAAAGCAAGGAACCTTTGTTCTTCCCCTTTTGCCCTGTTAACCCTGACCTAGCCAAGGAGAAACTGCAGCCATTTCAGCCCAATAAAGGCAACCACACCACTTCGGCAGAGCTGCTTCCTCATGCCTTTCAGAGCTAATAACTCAGGAACTTCCCAGCACTCAGTGCCATGGTCTAGTGCACTGGATAGGGCTGGGTGCTAGGTTGGACTGGATGATCTTGGAGGTCTCTTCCCACCTGGTTGATTCTATGATTTGGCTCGGATACAGAATTTAGTTCTGCTGTAGCTCTCAAAAGGGAGCACTACATTGCTTTGAAGAAAACCTCCCTTGTGAAAAAAATATACTTGAATATCAGCTCAAGTTGCATGTATTCAATTTGTTCCCACATGTCAATCACTTGGCTTCCCTTACCTTGATTGAGGGTTTGATTAAAACATCTGACTCCATCTGGACCAATCCATGTGCTTGATAAACAGCTATATTCTGAAGTTTCCCTCTTGAACTGATTTATGCTTCAATATTAAAAATGAAAAAATTAAATGGATGAATGTAATTTACCTCAGTGCCTGCACAGAACATATTTATTTGATGTAAATTTTACACCACAAGCCTGCTCTCCTTTACATCTCCCAATTAAGTTGTTTTATTAACTAATAAATCTACTTTACTAGAATTATTCTACTAAACTAATAAATCTGGTTTATTAATGCTCATATTCCTCTGCACAAACCTCCTGCTGCTGAAACTCAACATTTCCAAAACCAAGGAGCACATTACACTGCCTAAAACAAGAAAACTGGGGGGGAGGGGGAAGGGAGAAGGGAAATGATTCAAGTGCCCAGCCTGGCCTTGATCTCCTTGTCCATAGGTGTCATTGCAACTCTAAAGAACAGGATGAGCAGACCAAACAAGTAGCATTTCTGAGAAACACCTCAGTGGGTAAGCACAGCATCCGAGTTGATAGATGCTTCTACGCTTGCAGCACTGCACAGGAGAGCACCATGGAGAGCTGGAAGGCCTTACAGGTTTCTTCTTCCAGGGCAGCACAACCTACACATCTAAAAGATGTTTGCCTGCTTCAGAAACCACATACAAAAGATGTTTGCCAAACACATTCTTCAAGCTCTCCTTTGGTAAGTTCTGCCACCAGTCACGTCAACAGCTTGCTACTCAGACTGCCAGTCATCGTGCTGACCGTGACCAGCCTTTCTGTGCAGCACCACTCTTCCTGGACACTCTCAACCTCTCTCATGTGGAGCAATTGCAGTCTCCAAGCAGGCACAACTTCCTTCTTCCAGTCTGGAAAGCATCCAACATGTTTTGGACATCACCACAAGCTGCACAGTAACAATACAAACTCTGTTTCTGGGACAAAGATCAGCAGATCTGTAGTATTTGACCCACCTGATCCCTGCTCAGAAGTACAAGGAAAACTGAAAATGCAGCCAACATCTAATGCAATAAAATCTCTTCCAGACCCCAGATTGGCAACCAAAGGAACACAAGTCACTTCCCAGTCTTGTAGTTGCTTATTACATTAATCCAGCCACTCCAACAAGAACATATTCCAAATTCACAATGGTCAATAAAAACATTACTTGCTCTATCCTGCTTTAGAGATCATGTGGCTGTGCAAACCACTTCTAGCAAATCCCCAAAGTCTAAACAAGTGTCTTCAGTACCGGTAAAGCAGTGCACACACAGAACCCAGCACATCTGAGAGGCAGCTTGAAGCCTGCAGCAATGCCAAAATACCAGAGAGAAACAACATCAGAAAGGGGTTTTACAATTAAAATACATGGTTGAGCAAGAAGAACAAAGCAGAGAGAACGGAGATGTGGGACTTGTTTACACACAGGGCATTGTACCACTAACTCCTCCTGTTTGCAATCAGTCTGTTCAGTAGAGACAGGCTGCTGCCTGGTGCCAAGGGTTCCTGTGTGCTCCAGGAACATGTGCTGTGCCAAGAGCTGCTGATGGAGGAACCACATCACTTCTTCACCTCCTTCTCCTGTCTCCCCACAGCTTCCTTCTCCTCCTAGGAATATCAGGCCCTGATGCGAGTGCTACAAAACACTACCAAAAGCATTTTGACCTGTGTAAACATATGCAGATAAGCTATGCCGGTGGGAATCACTGCCATACAGCCTCATCCTGTACTGCTATCATTTAAAACACTTCACAGAGTTGGATCAGTACCAAAGACAGAACCAAATATATTACCTTTTTTCCCCACTTCTCAATAGAATTTTGACTAGATGTCTTGAAAGTGGCCAAGTTCACGGAATCACAACATGTCAGGGCCTGGAAGGGACCTCCAAAGCTCATCCAACCCAACCCCCTGCAGAGCAGGTTCACCTATACCAGCTCACACAGGAACACATCCAGGCAGGTTTTGAACATCTTCAGGGAGGGAGACTTCACAACCCCCCCGGACAGCCTGTTCCAGTGTTCTGCCACCCTCACAGGGTAAAACTTCCTCCTCATGTTTAAAGTTGTCAATTATTAACCTGTTGGATCTCCAAAAATTAGTATTTACCTGCCTCTGGAGCACTAAGAATCATAGAATGGTTTGGTATGGAAGAGCTGAGATGAGCCAAACTGCAGCCTCACAACTGCAATCACCATTCCGTATTTCAATGTCTAAGAACAGGAGAAGGGTGAACAAACAAACCTCTTTCCCTTGTTCAGTCTTGTACCTTATTACAAGCTTATTAAAGCCATCATCACTACCTTCAGCATATGCAAGGCCTTGCAAAGTCCAGGACAATTTGGTCCTTCAGATCTACCCTTTTTCAGCAGGAGGTACTCTTTATAACTTGCAGCCACACCAAATGAAGAACTGGCACTAAAACTGTTTAGCCTCTAGGATGGATCAGGCATGACTATTTTTGATTCAGAGGCAGACAAAAAAAGCCATGAAGTTGTTGTGGTTTCAGATCTTTTCCCTTTAGAACAAAAATAGTTCTGTTTTGAAAAAGGACATTTTGCAAGCATTTAGTCCTTAAAATAAAAAAGGATGTCAGGGTGAGGGGAAAAAAAGATTCTCCTGTGGCAGTCCAAGTAGTCATAGTCACCAAATCTTGGTACTAATTAAGTGACAAAGTTTGCTCTTATAAAGGATGTGTTATCTGTTATAAAGAATAAAGCAAGCAATACTGAACCAGGTACTGCAGGTCAAATGACAGCATTTCTGCATTCAACATACTTAAATCACTTCTTCAAAGTTCAGTCACTAATGGTTAAGTAACTCAGTACTTCCAATTCACATTATGCAATATATCTGTGATGCTGCCCTCTTGGAAGGAGGAATGCATAAATTCTATGAGTGTATAAGTTTGTAGAGCTGTACATTGGTAGTGACCATTTGCCCTGACCATGAAATCAAGCTGAGCAACTCTTTTAAACCTTCCTCTTGATTCCTCATGCAGTTCAAGAGGGATGTAAAACTGCTTGGGAGAGTCCAGCACAGAACCACAAAGATGATGAAGGGAATGGAACATCTCTCTTACAAGGAGAGAATGAGGGAGCTGGGGCTGTGCTGCTTGCAGAAGAAGAGCCTGAGAGATGACCTCATCCATGTTTATAAAGATTAAAGGGTGAGTGCCCTCCACAGGATGGAGCCAGACTCTGCTCAGTGATGACAGAACAAGGGGCAACGGGTGGAAGCTGAGGCATAGGAAGTTTGATGCAAACATGTGGAGGAATTTTTTCCCTGTGAGGGTGACAGAACACTAGACCAGGCTGCCCAGGGGGCTGTGGAGTCTCCCTCTCTGGAGATACTCAAAACCTGCCTGGATGTGTTCCTGTCTGATCTGGCATAGCTGAACATGCTCTGTAGGGGGTTGGACTGGATGAGCTTTTGAAGTTCCTTCCAGCCCCTGACATTCTGTGATTTCTTGATATACTTGGTCTGCAAAACTTGCATCAGATTCAAGCATCTCTTCAACTACATCACCCATGAAATCCTTCACCATCCCACCACATATTCCTTGCTTGCTTATTAACACAGTATTTGTCATTTTAAGTCCCCAGATCATGCTGTAGTGGGATGCATCTCCAAATATATGAGGACTGATCAAATCAAGTCCCTCAGCCAAGAGTAGCTGACTGAGGCTGAGAATAATAAAGGTTTCTCATGGCTTTTCAGATCCAGCTATCCAGCACAGCTTGTCTCCTACAGGCTTATCTGTAAGGCCCACACACCTTTTAGAGCTGAAGTAGAATTCTAAATTGGAGAAGTGCTTGTGTGACCCATACAGTCATGTTTTAGTCTCTTCTCATCTTTTAACTCCCTTTTGTTTCTTTCTTTCTTTTCTTTAATTTCACGTGATGGCAAATGCCTCTCACTGGGGACGTTTAAGTGTGATGAAATATCAGTGATTAAAAGATTAAATGTGATTCTTGTCTTTACATAAATTCATTTCAATCATTCAGCTCTGATGCACTTTAGAATTTTTCCCACCCCAAATCCTTTGAACTGGGAGAAATGGTTGATAATTGCATTTACATAGTGACTCTCCTCACTTACATTCCTGAGTTGTTTCTCAGCTGGTAGTTTCTCGTGACTGAGGTGCATGGAAAGAAATCATGGCAAATACACTCTGTCATGGTACATACCTGCAAGCATTAAAATAAGCAAACAGATTAAAGTGAAGGAAAATGTCTAAAATCACTAACGCCAGCAGTTGCCAGCAGGAAATTGTCTTCTTGTCTTGCCCATGTATCTCAAGAGATGTGGCCAGCCAGAGCTCCTAGCAACTTGTGGACAGCAAGGGCTTGGGATCTGTGTTTTCATTGAAGACTTCATTTTTCAGCTAGTACTTACAGTTGTGCTGTGTGTCAAAACCAGTCAACTGTGTCCATTTAAACTACTTCCCACATCATGCAAATCTGAAGTCCCTTGGTCCATATGATGCCAGTAGTCCTGTTTCTAACTTGCACACTCTTTGCTTCCTCTTACAAGAAAGATGTTATGAAGGGACTGATGTCCAGTTCATCACAAAATTATAGAGTGGTTTGGGTCAGAAAGGACCTTTAAAAGTCATCTAGTCAACCTCCCCTCAGGGAACAAGGACACTCTCCACCAGACCACATTATAGAATCATAGAATCAGTCAGGGTTGGAAAGGACCACAAGGATCATCTAGTTCCAATCCCCCTGCCATAGGCAGGGACACCCTACCCTAGATCAGGCTGGCCAGAGCCAAAGCCCCATCCAGACTGATCTCAAACACTTCCAGGGATCAACAGCAAGAAGTTCCTAGACACACTAACAATACTGGAGAGCTGTAATGCTTAAAGCAAATTACGTACAGTAGAAACACTAACCTTGCAGTCTGGGTGGATGAAGAGCCTTTATCAAGGCCCCTCTACCAGATTTCCATATAACCATTTTGAAGTAAGCATGAACAAACCCCAAAATTATTTGAAATGAAGCACAGCAGAAGGTGATTTTCAACATAACATTGTTCAACACAACATAGTCTTACTTCATTCAGAACAAATGGGTTTCAGCTGAGTTGAGGTCAATGAGCATTTGTAAATAAATGAAGGTACCTCTGAAAAAGGAAAAAAAAAAAACTTAGAAAATATTTCAGTAAACATCCAGATGAAAGTCCCTGGAACACATAAAGATCATTACATTTTCCAAGCACAAGGTTTCGTGCACTCTGTGGATTGTCGCAAAACAGCCCAGGTAGCACATTTACAGAAACCCTCAAGCCAAGACGCAGCTCTGTGCAGTTGTCACTACCCACCAGACAAACTTATCTCAAGCCTTTGTTTCCCTGTATCTCAACAATCATAAATGTATGGGCAGAATGCATCCACAAGAGACAGATGAAGGTGGGAGTAGCTCAGTCTTCACAAAGCTTAGGTCAGACTTCGAGATCTTGAGATACTGCAACGTATCCAGAGAAGGACAACAAAGCTGGTGAGGGGCCTGAGGGGCACAGCCCTGTCAGGAGAGGCTGAGGGAGCTGAGGGTGTGCAGCCTGGAGAAGAGGAGGCTCAAGGCAGACCTCACTGCTGTCTACAACTACAGGAAGGGAGGTTGTAGCCAGGTGGGGTTGGTCTTTTCTGCCAGGCAACCATCAACAGAACAAGAGGACACAGTCTCAAGTCGTGCTGGGGGAGGTATAGGCTGGATTGTAGGAGGAAACTGTTGCCAGAGAGAGTGATTAGCATTGGAATGGGCTGCCCAGGGAGGCGGTGGAGGAAGGGAGGTTGTAGCCAGGTGGGGTTGGTCTTTTCTGCCAGGCAACCATCAACAGAACAAGGGGACACAGTCTCAAGTCGTGCTGGGGGAGGATTGTAGGAGGAAACTGTTGCCAGAGAGAGTGATTGGCATTGGAATGGGCTGCCCAGGGAGGCGGTGGAGTCACTGTCCCTGAAGGTGCTCAAGCAAAGCCTGGATGAGGCACTTAGTGCCATGGTCTAGTTGATTGTCTAGGGCTGGGTGATAGTTTGGACTGGATGATCTGGGAGGTCTCTTCCAACCTGGTTGATTCTATGAACTCTGGCACAATTCAAACCCAGGTCAAATTTTTGCCAAAGCTCCGAAGTCCAAAGGGAGCTAGAAGGACAGCTAGCTTGGAGCCAGTGCCCACATACTGAAAGCAGTAGCCTATCTCCACTGCTAGGTAGAAAAACAGTGACCCTTTCAAGCAACCTTTACAAGTTTTGTCAGATGAATATATAAGCATGCATACATACATCCTTGAATTGGCCACCCTGCCCATGAAACACTCAGCTTTTGGAACAGAAGCATTAGTCACCTTGACTGTAAAAAAATCAAGTAAGTAAATAAAAGCCAATAGAAAAAGCAAGACAGGTCTGCCAGATTCCTGGCAAAGCATAATCTACATTGTGATTTCCTCACAGAGAGAAAAGTGATGAATTGAGGAGAGGCAAACGCAGGCCAAGGGGCAGAAGGGCACTTAGGAAGAACAGCTTTGCCTAATCTATGGGCTGAAGATTAGATATTCAATTCCAGTCAAAGGAATGGTACCCTGGGTTATGTTGTGGGTGTGGAAGATACTGCAGTGCCTTCTTTCCAAGTTTAAAAGCAGACTGGTTTATACGAGATTAATTTGGGTTAAAAGTCACTGTGACATCAATACCTTCAGTTGCCTAATTGTGTGAGTTTATGAAAGAAAATAAAACACAACTGACTGGCTCTCACAGCTCAATAGGTTTCTTTCTTGCTGCCTTTAGCTTTGCTTTTTTGGCCAAGTGATAATAAAAGAAGGACTGTGAGCCAAGCAGGATCTTCTAATGAGTAAGAAGGACAAAACAGTTTGAATAAGGGGAAAGGAAAAAAGGTGGGGAGCAGGGGGAGGGAAAGGTGAAGGGGGAAAGGTGTGTGTGGGGAGAAATATATGGGGAGGGGGAAGAGAAATGTATGGGATGAAGACAAGAATATATAAACCAGAAAAGCTCTTGTAAGCACTGCAGCCCTACAAAGCATGTGTTGTTGCCCCAGTTTCAGGTATAGTCTGGCAAAGTGCTAAATGCTTACGTGAACGTTTGGAGTAACTAAGGCATCACTTCCAAACACTGTGAGAAGAACTCTTAAGAGACATTTTCTTCAACATCTGACACTAAATCTTTGCTAGTTATCCTTAATCTCAATCCTATAGTATTTTCTAGCACACTGGGCTTTCATGTTTTCTGTCGTGGCTTGTTTTGTTCTCCAAAAAGCAACAAGGAACTGTGTGTCTTTTGACGTGTTTAAGTAGTTTATGGAGGAGGTTTGTAATGTACTATGAGAAAGCCAAACCTTTGACAGCAGCTTCCCTGCTATTGAGAAGCACAGAGCTCTGGCTCCAAAGTGGCAGAACAGTAATCGGTACAAAGCTGACCTCTCGCAGAGAGAGGTACTCTAGAAACCATGAAGCTTGTTTAGGAAAAATGGGACTGCTAACTCCTTATCCCGCTGGTCTGACAACTGGGTTTTGGTTGGGCTGTCTCACTGCAGTGCTCAAAAGCACCAATTTCTGAATCCTTGGCAAGAGAAGGGAACAAATCTGCAGCATAGCAGAAGAAAGCTGGGCAGTGGAGAGACTCATCCTATAGCAGAGGAAACTCAATTTCCCTACCTACCTTACCCGCTCCTGCAGACACGGAAGCAAAACGCTTCAAGTGAGCTTCCTCCCAGCGAGATGCCGAACAGAGAGGGCTGCACGCTGCAAAGCCAGCAGCTTGCCACTGAGAGGAGCTGAAATCCAGCCATCATCCATGGCATGGACCTGCTCCAGCACTGCCCCTTCACAGGCATTCCTCCTCCTCCTCTCCTGGGGGTCAGATTTCACCTCTGATGTATCAATAGAAAGCCCAACAAGCAGAATGCTGCTCTGAGCAACAAGGCAGAGAAGGAGGAGCTGGGCTGCCATAGCATGCACAGCTTTCAAGGATTCAATGAAATGCACTCTTAAGGATCCTATGGAGAGTGCAACCTATAGGTAATGCACACATCTGTGTACCAGCCCGTGGAGAGTTAGCTATGCGTAGGTCCAGCAAGTTTTAACCTGAGGAAAATAAAAGAGACTAAATCTTCTGTTCTGATGCCCAACACTGGCAGAGAGAACCATGACGTTGTATAGATACTCTACTTTCTAAGCAAAACTTTAGTAATGCCGTCTTTACCAAGAGCTGCAACAAAATCCATCCTCTTCCACGGGTTTCAAAGGCATCTAATGGTTAAGAAAGTGCAATTCAGAGAGAAGTAGTTTGATTGGAAGTAGAAAAACCTGGTTAATTTACTGCAAGATCCAAATACCTTGCATGAGCTCCTGCTGCATTCCAGTCTTGCATTAGAACTAAAAATGGCCAGACAAGGTTTTACTGTTTCCTCTCCCTACCTCCATTTTTCCCAAAGGAAAGCTACAGTAAAATGTTTGTTTTCAAGCACTCTATGCACATTACACTGCATGTGTGTGGCAATCAAGTCAAGCGGGCCCTCCACAGGCTGGGAATGAAGGATGGCACAGCTTGCTGCTTGGTTTTTTTGTACTATCAGCCACAGGGTTTGGGCAGTCATCAAGAAAAATCCATTACCTACAGACCCAGTTTCATCCTGACAAATAATCCAAAGGGTTTACATTAAAACAAAGTGAAGGTTCCCAGAATTCTCATGCTCTGGAGTACAATAAATCCCCCCTGAGGAATTGCTACACTAGGTAGAATGGAACTAAAACCAAACAAGTTTTTTGAGAAACATAACCCACAAGCCTTCAGCTCTGTAAACTGTGTTGGCTAATGCCACAAAACGTGAAGGAAGCAAAATTTCCCCTGAGCCTCATGTTCAGTGAAATGAAAATGTTTCTGGTTATCTGTACCACAGTGAGAGCCAAAAACTACTGAACCTTGGCAGAAGTCATGTGGATAATAATTTTAGCCAGCCTCTAATGATACTAACAGAAGATGGGAGACAGAATCAACTGCTTTTCAGAAAACATCCTGGCAGGAGCATTAAAAGAGCAATGCTTACTGCAAGCTAGCAACTGATGTGAATCCAGCTGCTCCTTACACAATACTCTGGCTTTAGGAGGCCTGACCTCTTCCTTCTCCATGTAGTTTCACCTTTCTGCCACAAATGGTTACCTCCTTAGTTGTGTCACTTCAGCTGCATGGGGGACTGGCCCACAAGAAAGATTTGGGTTGAAAACTGTGGGAATCAAAAAAGGCAGTCAGCTAAATGTGATAAATGAGGTATCTCTGGCACTCATCCCTGTATTGACGCAGTAAGATTAAGGTTAGAAACATAGCAAACTGGTATGCTTGCCTTGTGTAGCATTTGCATGGAAGCAACAGAACTTAGAACAAAGAACNCCAATAAGAATGTTAAAAACAGTATTTTACCCAATCCCTGTATTCCATAACTTGCAGAATTACCACAACTTGTAGCATGGCATATAAGAAGATTGCTGCCACAGCAATAAATGGCTTCAGCTCTGGCTATTACGTTTACATATTCTTACGTCACTGTTATTTTGTCCATCACTAACTAATATATACAGCGACAGAAAACCAATGACTTCTCTGTTTGCCTCACCTAAGCATGTGGCAAAGCAAATGCACCCCAACACCTCCGCAATAAGCAAAATCAAGTTCTGTCAGGCAGCAAGCACTCAGAATTCTGTTGCTCATTTCCCCAGGCAGGGTATATGTCTATCTACCTGGGGAAAATGCCATAACCTCTGGTTTCTGCATTGCCAGATTCAAGACAGAAGAGATTGGGACATCAATAAAAGTGCCCAGGGAACTACCTTAGGAAAATTTACTTACCAGCAGAAAGTGGACTGGAATTCAGATGGCCAGAGGTTTATTTCTAGCTCTCCAAATGATCCTCAAGTCAAAACCACTTCACTGTGAGCCATCTCCAGTTCTCAAAGAAAGAAAGAAAAAGAATTAGTGTTGCAAAGAAAGGCATTAACAGTCTTCCTTTATGCATCTATTATTTTCCCCCCACACAACATGATTTTCTTTCCAAAGTGTTCATTCAATTACATGAAAACAACATCCTGCATCAGACAAATATTGCACGCTTAAGGAAGGCCACAATGTGAAGAACAGAGGCAAGGATATAGAAAGAGGAAATAAAATTAGGCTTGAATTCTGTCTGGGAAAATTAGATTCGAGTCCAGCCTTTGCAGGGATAGTGGATACAAGTGGTGATGCTGATACATACAATGCACTAACCCCTAGTGCTCACAAGCTTATACAACCTGCATCCTCTGGATGTGCTACCTGGGACCTCTGGGACAGTGTGCAGAAATGCTGAGCTGTCAGTACAGGCTGAAGTCAACAAGTATACAAAACACTTGAGCAACTTTAAGATTAAGAAATGCCAAATCCCAAGAAAAAGCAAACAATCCAACAAACCAAAACCACAGCAATCAATATGGGGCCCTTTCGACTTCTCCGTGGTGCCCACAACTTCTCATGGTGCAAAGATGGGTGGCAATGAGGACAACAGACAGAAAACAAGGGGAAAGGTTAGAGAGTTTGTGTGTCAAAGCCATCACTAAGGCTGCACAGGCAGCTATGTGACTGATATGCCCAACTCATAAATGCTGTTAGACACTCTAGTGTATGTTTTTTCCCTTACGCGTTGTATCTTCACAGTGGCACAGTTTCCAGTAGCAGGGAACTTCAAAGGTGTTACATGCCACAGTAAAAGGCAGGCAAGCTTTGCCTGGACATCTCCAGCTCCTTGCTGCAGTCAGCCATACATGTTATGTGCTCCACCAGTAGTATCAACGATGAAGGTGGACCTCTCCTACACACCTCTTACAGCTGCCCCACGGAGGATCCTTCAACTGCCGATACTGCTCTGCCTGTGACTGCTTGGAGAGGGTACAGGTCTTCAGCCTACTTAACTCCGAAAGATCCCAGGAGAGAGGGAGTCTTTCATTCTGGCCTTTCTAGAGAAGCAAGCTCTCGCTTCGACTGGCATTTGTGTCTGCTGCTCACCAGCAGCCTGCTCTGTGAAGGGGACTTCCAGACAACCAGCATCTCCCAGGATAGGTCCTGACTGCAAGCTGCCACTCCTTTCTGATTGCACTATAAACAAACCACGCAGAAGAAGACACAAGTTCTTCCTGCTTACCCTACTGAAATTACTGCTTTCTTCCATGATGAACATTTTGCTCAGCCAGCATGTCTCAGATTTAAATAAATGATTGATCTTGAAAGGCTAAAAAGGCAAAAGAGATCTGTATCTTCCCTTTGCTGCTTTTTGATTTTCTCTTCAAGTACAGATAGCTCACAGTGGCTGTTCATTTGAATTCTCTGTGTTGCTCCAGGAAGTGAACACATTGGAGCCTTCCTTTTTTTTTTACCTTCTTGCTTTAGGGAAAAAAACCCCACACAAAATAGAAAAACCAAAACCAACATTGCATAGTCTTTTGTATGTCAACACAGCAATAAAGACCATCCAGAAGACATAAACTGGCTTGTAATTTCTTTTTCTGGAAGCTAATCTCATTAATTTCAGTAGAACTGTTCACAAGAGAGAGCTTACCAGACCCACCTCGCCGACACGCACGAGCAGAGAACAGCCAGATTAAAAAGGTGTCACAACCAATTCAGTTTTTTCGAACTAGACAAATAAAGGCAGGGTCCCTGTGCAGGCTGTGCAGTCCCCACCACCTCTTTTTTGCCTGGGCCAGCATCATTTATTTGAGGAGAAAGCCCACGTGTGAAAAACCTGCATTTTTCTCCCTGTTTTTCTTGTCTAAACGACAACCCAGAAGGCAATAGGAAAAGGTCTTCAGTATTAATCTATTATTTCAAAAGCACTGAATACAACAACTTCTGAACTTCCTTTTAATTAAAGAACATTAAAGTCATTTAATTAGCTTTCTTTTAATTAGAGTGGGTGGCTTTTTTCCCCATTCCACAGTGACACACAGCAGGCAGATTAAAAGACTGCTGGAGCATTGTCTCCCTCCCAGATACAGTGGGCTCAACAATGATCTGCTGGACACCCTCAGGTCAAAAAGGGCAGCTGAAGGGGTGCCCCCCCAAGATCTGCTCATCTCTTACTTATCAGTTGGATTCTCAAATCTGGTGAAAACGGGGAGGTGGAGGCCGAGGGTGTCTGACTGCAGCTGGCTGAGGCCACAACCCAAGAGAGCATCTCAAGTGATGTTGTATAATTGAGAGCACTTTTTGGTCAATTATTCATGAATCAGACACGGTTAGAGGCAGGAGAGGACAGAGCCTCAGCCCGCGTGCAGCAGCAAAGCTAGACTGGTTTCAACAGATGTAAACATGGGAAATGTTGACCATGTCTTCTGAACCTAAAAAGTCACATTGACATAAAGCAGAAGGCTACTAAAGACTTTCAAGTTCTTGACTCAGGGACTGAAATTGTCTCTTTTGCAAGGAGTGTTGCGCTGATAAACCATCAAATGCCTTTTCAAGAGCTGCATGTTAGTGTCTGCCCAAGTGTGGTGACATGATGGGCTGCAGCCCAGCATTTCAGTCATCTGTTCCCAGGTTAATGACCACAGCAGCCAGAACAGCCCTACTTTTAACAGAAGATGTGTCATGATTTAAATGTGTACAGTGTGTTCCCAGGCAGCACTTCAAACTACACTGAAATGGAAGAAAAATACAAACCCTTAGTGAAATGAAAAATCTACTCATTGTATAATCTTGGAAGAAGTTTCTGCAAGACTTAAATTAGAAGCCTTACTCAATCTCTCAGAGGCTTTTAGCAACTTATATGTGTTTGTGTTTAATAAAAACCTGGTAGAGGGTTCCAGCTAAATTAAATTAAACTAGTTCTTAATTCCTGTGTTTTGAAAAGGCATCACGTTAACACCGTGCTGACTTTCTTCATGGAAATATGATTCAGTTCCTTGGCTCACACATCACTGTTACTAACCCAGCATACTGGAGGGAAAAAAATAAAATCACAGCTGCTGTCTCTGAGGTCCTGGAGACAAATGTCTGAAAGCAAAGAAAACAAAAGTAACCTAAAGAGAGAGCTAAACCTTGTTAAGCATTGTCTGGAAGGTTTGTGGCTGCCTCTGACTAACCATGCACTCCTATTTTTCAACATCTGAGTCATCCCCCTGGGCACTGCACCTCTATGCAAATAAATAAATAAACAGAAGCCCACAGAGTAACAGCAAATATGGAAGAGGGGTGAGGAGAAGGATAGGATAGGTTTGGTCAGGGCAGTGAAAAGGAATAAAACAAACCTCAAGGGCAAATACTTACCATAACCAAAAAGGATCAGTAATAAAAAAGCAGTCAGCCTAAAAAATCAGCAAACAATCTATACCATATTAGCAAAGACCAACATTGGCATCTCTGCTCAAGATACAGTCTAAGAATCATATAATAGTTTTGGTTGGAGAAGACCTTTAAGATTATCCAGTCCAACCATTCTCTAACTGTACCAAATCTGGGGATAAACCACATACCTCAACACCACATCTCTGCCACTTTGAAACTCCTCTAGAGATGGTGATCCAACTACCTTGCTGATGAGCCTACTACAGCATCACTTAACCAAAACAGAAAAGCCCAAAACCTGGCCTGCACTGGCTAAGTTTGGCTGTACTGCAGCACAGTACATTTTCAGAACCACCCTGACTCACAGAGCAGGACTGGACATCCTTCCTCTCCCCTTCTCACAAGGCCCTGGACCACAATATTGTCATGGGGATTCACTTTCTTTGTACATAGCCAGGGAGGATAAAATCATCACCCTTCAAAAAGCCTATAAAGCCTACTTTTCCCCACCTAGAAACACAGCATTGTGTCCTGCATGAACACAAGCAGCTCGGCAAGCTGCTATCTGCAGAGCTTGCAAAGCAACACCTGGTTACTATGGTTGCCCTTCACTGGCACTGGCCACTGTCTCAAGGCCTGGCTGTCCATCGCTGTGTGCCTTGCACAGTCACCTCCAGCACTTCTGCAGGTGGCTGGAAAAGTGCCACCCCTTGTGTGTGCAGCCACGTGAGACTGGCTTTGTTTTTATACAGACTTGGCATGGGAAAAGGCATTTAGAGGAGATGCACAGCAGCCAGCAGGTCATGCTGCAGAATGGGCTGCTCTTCAGAAAGAGGACTGACTGCAGTTGTCAACAACTTTTTGCCAAGCCTCATGAGGCATGCTACTAGGAAACCAAGCCATTATTTAAAACATACAGCAAAAAAAACCAGTGTTTTCCTTCCCTGCATGGCATGAGGCATGGAGGCATTCAGAACCCACCTGGATGTGTTCCTAGGTGAGTTACTCTAGGTGACCCTGCTCTATCAGAGTGGTTGGACTAGATCCTCAGAGGTTCTTTCTAACTCTCACCAAGCTTCAGTTCTATGATTAAATGTATAACAGCAAACTCCCTCTTCCTACTGTTGCTGCATTCCAGAGTAAGTTCAGTAAAACTCTCACTTTTCCTCTCACCTATGCTGTTAATTGCCTACCTGTAATTAAATTGAACACAGGAGTACAGTAAAAGACAGAATGGCTCAGTGTTTGAGCCTTGCTGCCTCATAAAAGTACTGATTTGGGCTACAAGCGATACCCACACAGCACAGCTAAAAGATCAGCCTAAAACCAACAGGAACTTTTATATGGACCAATGGTCTTTGGCTTAGGCCCCTTCCAAACACCAAGTTTTCACAAGTTACCCCAGCTGCCACTTGTATTTATTTTATAAACACCACATGCTAAGTGTAAATTGCATCGTCGCCGCCACTGATTACACCCCAGGCACTGCTATACAACTTATGGGTGGTGGAATCCAGCTTTAGGCTGAAGGCCAAGAAAGACCTCTCCAACTGGGCTGTGTAACAGAGGGGGTTTTGAAATAAAATAGTGAATCAGCCAGCATTTGGGAGAGAAAGAGATTCTGTTTATCACATCCTAGACTTGCTGCACAGGAGATGCAGCACTTACCGTCACTGAGTCTGAAGAGAGAACCACCAGGGCCAGCCCTGTCCCAGGCACACACACTCTCTTCGTGTGGACCTTGCCATCCTGTCCAGCTGACAAATAGATTACTACATCGGCACCCATAGACCAGATCTTGCTTTTCAATGTCTTTTGTCCCACAGATTCCTGAGGGCAGAAGGTGTACCACAAGGAAAACCTTAAATGAGCGGCATAGGCTGTTTCAAAGGCTAGGAGTGGATAAAAGTAAGGTGAATGAGGACTTTTAGAGTCGTGCCTTATTTTTTGCAGGACTTGTCCATCTCTAAAAACACCACAAAGAATATGCTGTTAGTCATCAAGGTCATTTTCAGCTCAGAAATGCACTTAAAGGACCTTAAGAACATGTACAAGAAAACACTACATGGTGTCCTTGGGACACATTGGTAATTACCTTTATGAATTTGCAGTTATTACTAGTACACTGAACAGATGTGAGCAAGCTCTTTCCTGCCTTATTTTACCCAAAAAGACATCTCTCATACTAGATCTTCTATTTGAAAAACACTCTTTGGCCTGCCTGGGTTTGGACTGGTTTGTTTGTGCAGGGCTGGCCACAGCCCTGCTGCCTCCAAAAGCCCTCAGCTCCCACAGGCTTTGCTGCTTGCTGCAGTGCTCAGCTGTGATTCATTGTGGCACAGGTCAAACATCTGCCCTTCTGAGGTCACAGCCAGGCACCAGCCACCACAGCCTTCCTGGCAGTACACCCCACCAAGGCATTTCTCATTTGTCGTGCA
Organism: Tricholaema leucomelas; assembly: GCA_013400475.1. Classification (NCBI taxonomy): domain Eukaryota; kingdom Metazoa; phylum Chordata; class Aves; order Piciformes; family Lybiidae; genus Tricholaema lacrymosa; species Tricholaema leucomelas. The sequence continues at coordinate 785,672 of WAAF01004086.1, read as the reverse complement.
GTACAGCCAAACAGCAAAGTGCACCAGCACCAAGTTTGTCCATAGAGTCATAGAATGTTTTCGGTTGGAAAGGACTTTGAAGACCACTTAGTTGGCAGGCACACCTTCCACTAGACCAGACTGCTCACAGCCTCACCCAACCTGGCTCTGGTGAGATCTCACCTGGAGTACTGCATCCAAGGCTGGAGCCCTCAATGAGGAAGGATGTGGACCTGATGGAGCAGGTCCAGAGGAGGGCCGTGGAAATGCTCAGGCTGTTGAAACACCTCTGCTACAAAAACAGGATGAGGGAACTGGAGTTGTTCAAGCTGGAGGAGGGAAGGCTTCAGAGAGACATAGTAATAACCTTCCAATACCTGAAGGGGGCCTGCAAGAAGGATGCAGGGGAACTTTCTACAACGACCTGCAATGATAGGACAAAAGGGCAATGGGTTCAAACTAGAGAAAAGCAGATTTACATTGGGAACCTGACCTAGTTGAGGATGCCCCCACTGACTGCAGAGGGGGTTGGACTGGATGACCCTTGGAGGTCCCTTCCAACCCAGACCATTCCACGATTCTGTGAATACTTTCAGGTAAGGGGCATCCATGACATCTGCAGCTGAAGGACATATTGAGATGGGAAAGCTCTCCAAGGCAGGAATTACATGTTTGTACTGCTGTCAGAGCTCATGGGAGCTCACCCCCTGCCCCTCTGCATTAGTTTACAGCAAAAGAATCTGTATAATGACAGGACCAACAGCGTGTGTAATGGCTGCTGTGATACCCTGGAGTCAAACTCCATGCTCTTTGTCTTCTATTTCAGTGTGTGTATATATACACATGCATGTATAGACACACAAATGCATATAGGCATGTAAGCACGAGTAGGCAGCCACTGTTTGGAGGCTTTATAAACATATGCCTAGTTTGTATATAAGAAGCCTCAGGGAAACAGAATTCCAAGAACATTATATATGCTTTCCTCATTGCAAACCTAAACTTCTTCACTTTTTAGATATCCCCTCTGATATACTCAGCTTCCATCTGTTGCACAGAATAAATCCTGACTTGCTTTTCTGTGAAGTTACTGACTTGTGCCCTTCAGCAGCTGGCAGTGCTATTCCATTACCTTGATTTCACAGAAGAGTAGAGGACGCATCCATGTCTCCACAGCCCAGAACTGAATACAGTACTCCAAATATGGCCTCATCAGTGACCCCTCACAACAGAAGAGCAACTGCCCCTCCTAACCACCCGGGTTTGGCCTTTCTAAAGAGCCTATATCCAGCCACTGGAGCATGATTAGCTATCCCACCACAGCTGTGCCTCAGGAGCTTGCTCTGGGTCGTGGTCTCTGCTGAGTCAGGGGCTGTTTCTTTCCGGGTGCTGGGGAGCATGTCCAGCAGCTCCTTGCTGCCATTGATGAGCACAAAAGCACAGTCAGCCCCAGAAGTGTTCAAGGCTTTGAGCGACCAACTCTAGTTGAGAGGTTTCCCTGCCCATGGCAGGGCTGTTGGGAGTAAATGACCTCCAAGGTCCCCTCCAACCTAAACCATTCTATGAGTAATCTGTTACAGCACTGGCAAAAGGCAGCTGCCCCAAACATAGCAAGAACATATCTGATACCACATTCACTAAGTGGCTTAAGAGAAACCTAATCCATTCCCTTGAACACCAACATGTCCTTTATGTACAAGGGGAATGAGGAAGAACACAGTATTTTAAAGACTGCCTTCCTCAATCTACTGTAGCAAAGGACACCAACACACACCTACACACAGCACCGTGGATTAGCTGATGTCCACCTCACCTACACAGCCTGCACCTTTAGTCAGTGAAAACTCTGCAATGTGGACGTATTAACACACAGAACAGGTCACTCTGACTTTCTCTTGCTCACCTGCAGGTCATTTTCCACCAGGTCCCATTTCAGTCTGATGAGTCAATTATCTGATGAATCAGAAGCCCTAGCATCCCAAATGCTGCTCCAATTAGCCCCATCAGCAGCCATCGATTCTACTTTTCTCTGGAGACAGGAAAGCAGTTACCTCTCAGCCTCTAGCCCAGGATTACTTCCCATGCTTCCTCTCACAAACAGCCAAGTGCCACTTTTAGAGCACTCTGATTATCAGCCATGACTGCAGCAGAACGAGGCTGGTTTTGCCAATATCTCTTTTAAATATCCTTAACAAAACTCTGCCTTCAGCTGTAACCATTGCCACTTGGGTAAGAAACATGGGTGGATTTGGGGGAGTTGATAGGGTTTTTTAATATAAGTAGCAGTGTAATCTGCTTTCAGTTTGTGATTGTTTGATGCCATCTCAAATTCCAGCGATGTGAGTCAGTAATTCAGCATTCAGAAGAGCACTCAGAGCTCATTTCAAAGCAGTCCCTGTCTTCTGCTACTGCAATTAACGGACTCAGCACCTATCATGTAAATGTGCAAATCTTTACCTCTGGTTTCTGCCTTTCCTGAAGTTACAGTTTTAATAGTAATTGTGCAGCAATAATTTCTGATTTAATTTTAGTAATAGCATAACCTCAGTAAGAGTCCTAGATAAGAGACAGTGAATATCAAGCAAAGCCTGAGAACATCCCCCCCCCAAACCTCTGCAAAGTGTCTTCCTCTTAAGTCATACACATTGAGGAGCTACTAGTTTGTTTTTTTTTTCCTATTCAATGACTTCTCAGGGTCAAAGGCATAAGCACTTTCAAGTAAACACTTTCAATCAAAGCTGCTTGCCACATGGCCTCCATCTGCACTCTATTAAAATATTTTCCTATGCACAGAAACAAAAATGAACATTTTCCTAATTCCTACCATGAGGTATCACCTTGGATTGTCCAAATTATCCATAACTTAGGCAATTTAATGTTATTCAAGCTAAGTTTACCTGTATGTTGTCTCCTGTTGCCACTTTTAAACATTACTGTGTGAAGGCAAATAATCCAAACTCTCACAGCCTATCAAGTGGACTCCAAGAATCTTTGGGATGCCAAAAGAAACCATGTGAGTCCAAGGTCTGTCTCCTCGACACTGAAAGAAAGAGAAATGGAAAACCACACCAGTATGGAGTGTGGCACACAGCGTGGCTGGTTTATGCTTGGCGTTGGTTTGCTCTGGGTAGACCCAGCACAAAGTAACAAACTCGTCTAAACTGAAGCTTGCTGGTGAAGGAGTCACACCAAGACAACTCAATTTTTGACCTATTTAAAATGTGATAAAGGCTTTATTTGACATGCTAACTCAGACCTTAGTTTGGGGTTTGGGCACAAAAACGTTTTGAAATCACATTGTTAATTTTTGCCTATACATAAATCAGGTTTAGCTCATCCTGTTCCTAGTTTAAAAGAGGGCAAATGAAAGCAGACCCCACATGAGTAAAACAAGCACCTGAGCAGAGCTCCTGGCTAGGATCCCACTGGGATTCCTCTCAGGGATCCCCAGTCTGGCAACTGTGAGGGCTCCTTTCAGCCCATTTCTTTATTTCTGAAGCATAGGAATTTGTATGAGGTCATTTTCTAGTTATGTTAGATCAAACTGGTCTACAGGAACAGATCTGAGTATCACAGAGATTGCAGCATAAACAGAAATACAAAATCCACTGAACACTACAGCAAGGGGAGAAACAACTTGCTGCAACTAAAGCTGCCTTTCTGAGGAGGGAGAGGAGGCTGTCACACTGCTCACAGATAACAGATATTCTCCTTCCTCCTCAGGATTGTTTGTTATGCAAATAGAATGGCTGTTTTTCCTCAACAGGAATGCCACTACCGTGGGTAAGAGTATACCTGATCGTTTGTCTTTGCTGTCCCTTGTTGCCAGAAAATTGAACCAGACAGCTCATTCTCCATCAGACATGGCTCCTATCCAGTCTCTGCAGCTGTACTGCAAATTCCCTCAGGTACCCACTCGTGTACTCCAACTTTAAAACAACAAAACGGAGCAAGAATGAGGCTTCAAATTTTGATCCCTCATTCCCCCTCCACTAACTAACATAAGCCTACCACTATGCTTGCTTATCTGAAATGCCTTTCAGGGACCTCCGAGAAGCAGTGCACTAATGGCCAGACTCCAAAAGCCTGAAGATGAAAACCAGCTTTGAGATTGCAGGGGGCACCGCTGCACCCCAGAGATGCAGTTGAAACAGCCTCACAAGGGACAGGTAGACCTTACAAATCATTCACAGGGCACTCATTATTTTACTTTGAAACCAAGATGTTTTCCTTCCTCAATAGAATAAGTTATTTTCAGAAGGCCTAGATGAAGGTGGCAAGTCCACATTAGAGCTGGAAAAGCATTCTGTACCAGACTCCTGCTTGAAATTCATACTGCTTGTTGCCCTGCCAAGATTTGACCCAAACCCCAGTCATTTTGGCTGTCCCTGATAATACGTGTTCACATACATACACCTCCCAGTGCTGAACAAGTTTTCACCTTTCTTACACAAAGCATTTTGGAGGGTGGATTGTCTGGAAAGTCTGCTTGAGGATTGTCTTGCTCTTTGTTATCACCATCATCTCCAAACATCACATAAGGATCTGTCCATTTAACCAAGAGCTCCCACAGGTCCAGTTATGCCTTGGACACAGGCAAAGAGAGGTGATGATGAAATAATACCTTCTCAGTAGTAGAAGATACAGGTCACTCACATCTAGAAGGCTATACAGAATGTAATTCAAGCTGTGTAGTAGCTAGCACGTAAAAAGCAAGCAGAGAGTTGTTGGCACCCCAGTGTGTCTGTCGACAGAGCACACTGTTTTCTGAGTGGTGTCAGGGGCTGTACATACTTCAGTTACGTTCATTTCTTGTCTCTTCTGCCCCCTTGTCCTCAGCTGCAGACTCATTAGCACAGCATAGGCCATTTGCACTTGTGTCAAGTAAAGCACCACAGGTTTCTGCCGGCTTCTATTTTAATGCTCACCATAAAAATCAGGAAAACACAGAAAAGCATTGGAGACTGAGAGTTAACTTTACCCTGAGGGAGCGACATGGCATCTCCAAACAGATCTGACAGTAAAAGTAGAGAGTATCTAAAATGCCAAAAGAAACAGCTACTACTGTGAAGAACTCCATTCTCAGCACACTTCAGAAAACTGCATTCTTAACAGATTGAAAGCAGGGTGGTAGAACACAGAGCTTCCCAAGCAGTACACTGTTCAGGCATCCCACTCTGAAAATCCAAACTACTACACTACTAATTGAGGTGACACTCTATGGTTTTAATAAGTGTTTAATGTGCAACCTGAATGACAGCTCCAGGAAGCAAATAATTAATCACAGTGACTGAACAGCAATACAAAACCATTGCTAGCTAGAAACATCATGGCTATAACCTTTCATTCCATATCATTTCAGTACTTCGAAGTCACAGCATTTAAGGAGTGGAAGCATAGTACTAACGTTGCTTGAGAATTTAGCTATATATGCAATGACTCATACATTTGATGCTGACTAAGGACACATTTGAAGCATTTCCTGATAAGACTGTAACAAATCCAAATATATTGGTCTGGGGCAGTAGTACCAAATGAGATCACAGTCTGAACATCTTCATATAGAAAAAAACATACAGATGGCAGGAAATGGCTTCAGAAAACACAAACCAAGATGACTGTCTCCACGGATCCTGACACTGACATTGTGGCAAGGAATTAAGAGATTTCTCAGAGCGGGACAGTTCCAGAGGTCCAAGTGCTGCACACCACCCAAAGAAGAGAAATAATGCTCTGCCCTGAAACTGCAGTCCAGCAAACAACAAATAGTGTCAAAACCTACCAGAAGACTTTTCCTATTTACATTATCAACTATTAACTGCACACAGATAAATGATTCTATAATTTAAACATACAAGCATGGATCAGCAAGCACTTAGATCAACGTGGAATCTAAAGCAGCTGCCAACAGCACACACTTCCATGCTGTGGTAGTGACACACAGTTTGTGTTTATGCAGCTCCTCACAGTGCCAAGTTTTGCAAATCAAAGCCTAAAAGAAACAGAGTCATCTCAACCTGCTATACTGCACCACAATGTTCTACCATTTAAAATCTGGGAGCAGTCTATCCCCCAAAAAAAGTGGAAGCGATGAATAGAACTAAGTTAATTTCCATCAGGCTGAATTTAAGGAATTTCAAGTGCTAGTTCATCTCCCAAAATCATTCTGCACAGCTGAACACTCTCTCCCATATTAATGCAATTTTCATGACATTGGACAGATCTTCTACAAACACTCTCTTCCATATTTCGGTAACTTCACAGCTCTGCTGTTTGAGCTGCTCCCATAATTGTAGCAGCTTTCATTTCTGTGACAAAGGGAATAAAGGAGTCAATTTTTCATGGTCTATTCTCAAACTGCATCAGTCACAGATCTGTTTGCCTCTAACAGGTTTATTCTTTTTGTTATTTTTAAATCAACAGAAACTGCAGAGGGAAATCCCTTCCCCACTCCCTTTCTTATTCCTGAATGCTTAAAAACCTACAATAGTAAAATATCAAGAATTCAAGATGGTAACAGCCAATGTGTTTAATCAGCATACCTACACATCTGTGATAGTCACCAGGGAGCAACACAAAGCAGCTGACGAATACCTCACTTACGTCTGCAGTCATTCCTTCAGCATTTCCCAGTTAAATACACAGGTTGCTTGTTTTATTTAGTTCTCAAGTGGCACTGTTTGCATCTTCTAAGACCATAATTACATTTTATCCACGTTGCATATACTAAAAGCAGTTCTGTTAAGAAATGGTTAAGTCAAATCAGTATAGAACACATACATTACATCATGAGATCCCAAGCACTGGTTAGTTGTGCATTACCCCACATAGAATCAAACAGGTTGGAAGAGACCTCCAAGATTATCCAGTCCAACCTATCATCCAGCCCTATCCAATCAACTAGACCATGGCACTCACCCACCAAGTTTCCCATTGATATCATTTGGCACTGGTATAAATAAACAACAAAATATTTTATTTCTAATTTTGAATGTTAGAGACTGAAAAAAAAAATCAAATTGCCTGAATATAGGAATGCTATTTGAGAGCTGGTATATGAGCAACTCTTTTATAGACTGGAATTCACTGTGCATTCATTCATAACTGCTTTTCATTTGAAGTGAAAGTATTCAGCCAGTTAGTGCAAAAAAAACACATTACAAACCACAGTAACACCAAGGTGGTGTGGGAAGCTGGTATTTTAACCACTGAACGGAGTTCTTACTCCTGTGGAAATTGAGGTCAGCCTGTGAAATGTGTTCTTCTGTACAGCAGAATCAGTTACTTCCATACTCCCAGCAAGCCAGGCAATACATCCTTCATATCATTTTAGCTCACTACCAGTTGGGACTGCAACAGAAAAGGTGTAATGCACAGCCTCAGAGAATAATGCCATCACCGGAACAGGTAAAAGAAAACCCTCTCCCACAACTGCCTCATTATGCAACACAGATACATTAATAAGGTTCAACAGGTTTTGTCTTTAATAAGAAAGGCCACAAGCATTCACTATATTCCTCCAATACCTCCCCACATCAGGTATCTTCCTAGGCCTCAGAGCTCATGCCACACTTAAAAAGATTTATGAGAAAACCTGTTTTGTCCTACTGCGACTCCTATATGGAATTCCTCTTCCATAGAAGAGCAGCAGCAGCTTTAAGTCACTTTTTTGTTGTTACAGTAACGTCGAGTTAGACTTGCTCAATACCAGCTGCCTCCTCCTCAAACAGTTGAGCTCAGCCACATCTGGCATGATCTGGCTGAGCTTCCTAGAACTAGAGGTCGGACTAAAACAAAGTAGCAATGAAACATGCTGTCTGTCAGAATGATCACCAGGTGGCCCGCTAAACAAATCTTCCCTTTCAAAAGAGTGCAAGAGAAGTGTAACAACCTTAGACTCTACATTCCTGTCCGCAAAACTACTAAATAGCAAATACATGGCCACGAACTCCCATAAGTAACCATGTAAAACACAAATACTTGTCTAAACAATACAGTTTATTATTGCAGTTGAGCAAGTGTCACAGGATGCAATAAAATCTTCCCTTAGGCATTCCCTGTACAGTACCATTTGTGAGGAATGTGCATTATTCATTTCTCTGAACAGCTGAGGGACTCACTCCTGATTCTGCTGCTGGATGTCAAGTACTCCCAACTTGCTCCTGGGAAGATGAGTGCAATCAAGGCAGCTGGTAGGTGGACACCTTGCAATGTTTTTGGTACTTTATTACCAATGAGTAAGGCACATTGTTTGTAACATGGATATTTCCAGAGGCTTGCTCATTGTCTCTTCAGTTTACAAAGCATGGATCATACCACCTTTGGGTTTTTGTTTCATAGCAGACTGATCCTTCCCTTGACCAATCAAACACAAGAACTTTGCCAATGCTCCAGAGCACAAAGCTAGCTGAAAGCCCAGGTAATGACCACCAATATGACATGAATTCTCAAATGCAATCTGAAATACTGTATTTGCAGGTTTTGCACTTTGACTCTTGCACGACTGGCTTAAAGCGGTACTCTGCCTCACAAGATGTACAAACACACATTTGCTTGCAATAGTAGTCAAATCTTGCCAAGAGAACACAACTTAAATACTTACAACTACAATTCTGGCATGTAACTAGGTTACCTAAGAGAAACTGCAAGGACAAAAGAAAAACAAATCAAGCATACACTGATCAGATATGAATATCTGTAAGAAAGCTTAACCTTTGGAGGACAGTAAGCAACAGTGCTTCAAAATCATCTTCAGGTAGCAGAAGAGTTTCAAGGAGGCTCTCAACTTTATGCAGCAAAGACACTTTAAAATTTCATAATTACACTTAGACTAGTTACAATGTGAGCAGAACAGAACCACACTTAAGCTCTGTAGGAATACTTTTTACAGTCATTCCAGTACATACCCTGGTGTCAGGCATCAGGTCAAGACCATCCACCTTTTTTTCTTTCTGCAAAACCTGTGTACAGCTGGACATGCAGATTTTCATAAATACAAATGTTGAGATTACAAGGAAAAATAGCCATTGTGAGATCAGCTTGAACCACAACCAACCAACCAGCCCCTTTTCATGCTCTGTAAATAAGTCTCTTTAACATATCTTGCCAACCACTTAACCGTCTCAAGTCTCCCCTTCTCTCAAGTTTATGCTGAAATTTTCCCAAAAACTCACATCTCAGAACTGTACAGTTCCATTATTTTAATTAATTAAATATAGATTAGCATTGATAGTGTAAATGAAAGAAAAAAAAAAACTTAATGGCATCAAAATCATTCAGATTAAATCAAGTAAGAATATGTTGCGATGCACTTTGGCCAAACCGTCACAAATGATACGTTATATAAATACAGACACGAGGTAGCTGGCAGCTACAAATCCACCAATTCTGGAAGTGTCCACTTTGTCTAAAAAAAAAAAGCATAAACTGTCAAATTCTGATTAAACCTTCCAATTAAAAAAGAAAAGCAACAACCCCACCTAGTTTATTGCTCTGAAAGGTTCTCTCTTTACATCAGAAACAGGCATATGCATATCAAAGAAAAAGTCATCTGGCTGTTGATGGCTTTTGATTATACTCACTTTTTCCAAAGAACACTAAATAAACTCTTGACTTGCTCCCAATGATACATGTTCTCAGCAAAATAAACAAAGGCTTGCATTCTCCAGATAGGGGGGTGGAAAGCAGGCATCATTTCCAAAAGGATGGTATGAACTACTCATGAGAAATCAGTGACAGAACTGAAACCATTGCTCCCACCAGGCAGAAGACAATGCAAAAACAGACAAACCACTGCAGGAGAGGCAGAAAAGAGTTCTAGCTACAAAGGCAATGATGTCATGACATGACAGATGGAATACAGATGGAAATAGGATGATCTGTACCACAGGTGTGGAACAGGTGTAATTCTTATTAAAGCTTCCTGAAGTTGTTTTTTTGTGTGTTTCTGAAAGGGCAGAAGTGGAACAGACACTCACATTAAAAAAGGAGCAAGAAACTTAAAAAGAGGAAAAGACGGAAGAAAACAAGACTTAAAGGCAGTTAACCGCAAAAGCAAGACAAAGGACTAAGTAGAACAGACTTCAGCAAATGTGGTCTGAAACTCAGAGGTCAAGTAAGCAAAGTGAAAGTTATGCTCATTTCTGAAAACAATCTGGAGGGAGGTGAAAGGCAGGGGGGGGAGGCAAAGGGAGGTTATTTTTATTTTTGGGTTGTTGGGTTTTGGTAGGTTTTTACAGTAGTGCAAGCTGGTCTGAAGAAGTTGTATTGCAGATGACAGAACTTACTCCCTTGCCACAAATGGAACATCTTGACCTCTCAAGGAAACGAAGCATACAAACATGGTAAGAACAAAAAGTGCCTGTAAAGTCAGCAGCAATATTATGTTTGGCTTTCCACTACTTCTGCAAGTTACTGTATATATATATTACATCACTATTATAGAAATGGCACAGCCTCAGACACTTTCCACATTTTATTTACATTTTAAGACTAACTTTAATCTCAATCACATATCCATACATTTCCTTTGTTTCACTAAAACTTAAATGCATGGTTTATTAGAACAAAGACTGTAAACAAATATTTGCCATGTCCGATACATGTAACACACAGGAGCTGCTTAACAGAAATTAATCCCCCCCATTTTATAAATACAGGTATCAAAACAATCCTGAACATACTTTGTGACACTACTAGTAGTCGGCACCCACACCCTTGCAAAATTTAAACAAGATGAGCAACGGTATTCACTGTACCTGCTACTTCAAAACAAATTTAACTGCAGCTCTTTTACTAAGCAAGATGGATAAAGCATGCCATTTATATTTTGCCTTCTCAAGAGATTATTTTCAGAAACATATTATTCCACAGCAACCTGACACTTTCTGTCATGCTTTCATCTCGGAAAACCTGAATTCCAATTTCAGACTATTTCAGGCTTATGCTTAAATGACAGTGCCTCGGATAAGAGAAAAAAAAAATAATTGTGCTGCCTTTTTCTCCCATAGTGCCTGAAAACATATTGGGCATACATATATTATATATATTCTTACAAATGTCCAGGTCATGTATACCAGCTGAAATTCTTTTTAATGTGTGGGTGTTTGCATTGTGAGATTTAATCAAGACATTAACATGAGTAGAAGGTTGTTGTTTTAAGACAGAAGTTTGAGAATCAGCTAAAATTAATTGTTGTAAGTTTGTCCTTCTGGAGGTTGTGGAAGCTTCATATTTTCTTTGGACATCATTAGACGTCTTAGCTCTTGAAGTACAACTTTAATGCTATAAGAATTTTGCCATTTTGCTAACACTGGTATGCTTCGTGCATCCACCTGGAAAAAGAAGAGACAGTTGTTAAGTGATACCAAAATACAGAATCTCTACAGAAATAGCCACTAATCACCTAATTGTTCTAAGAAAGGGTCCGAGCACACCCTGCCATTTTCTCTGTGGTCATTAAATATTTTAAAGAAAACACTCACATACTTACACACAGATACAGATTCTGCAATGAAATCCGTGCAGGTGGACCCTTCCATCTGTGCTGATACTAATATCGGTGAGGAGGAAAGGAGTGGAAGGGGAGGAGGGGATCAGCGAGCCATTCGGTGCAAAACTGGAGCCATATCTTATAAAATGTATTAATTGGTTGCAAATTATCCCACAAAAAGAAAAAGAAAGTAATCACCTTCATTCTGCCAATATATACACTTGGGTTTTCTTCAGTTTTTAAAAAGAACCTGCCACACAGGAGTCTGCAGAAGAACTTTCTAACGAAGTTTTTCCCTATGTTTCCTTTGCTGCAAGTATCGTTAGTGATTTGTTTCACAGCAACATTACACGATGCTTCTCATACATCCAAGAATCACTGCATATACTAAGCAATTACTTGAAACACTGAACTAACTGATTCATAATGCTTGGACATTTCTTAGTTCTCTGCATCCTTCTTGCACTACGTCATCTTACGGAGCTGCGAAGATTACTGTACATCACTTACCAATCTGAATATGAACTGAAAGGAAAGGACATGGGACTTCTCCTATGCGTTTATAAAACCTGTGGGACAATTTACACAATTATATTATAACAGGGAGGTTTCCATAGGAAAGTCAGCAATTGAAAGTCAGCTTGGGAATTGTTTTGGCAGTATCTAAGTCCTGGCCACACAGCCTCTCCAAGGCTTGAGAAGACATAAGGGGCCCACAGCTGTGCAACTGCAAAGCAGGCTCAAGGCAGAAACATGCTACTGCATTCCACTGTCAGGGTAGCACAGACAACCCACATGGCTAGAGAAGTGCTGGAAATCACTGCTTTATGATTTAAGCCGCACAAAACATCCAGAAGTTTTTTATTCCATCTTAACTGGGGCAAACTGAAAGAAAACAGTAACGCTGCAATCAAAAGTGAGAATGTTAACACCTATGTTTTAGTTCTAGACTGTCTGAAGTGAAGCTGTCTATTCTCAGGACATAGAGATGACACTAAACCTTTCTGAAGAAGGAGACTGAGGCCAAGGTTTAGCAACATGCTGTCCTGGGCAGTAATACTAACCCAAGAAACTTCTGCTCCCTCTCAGTAGGCACTTGTTCCTGCCCATCAACTCAGGTGAACCCCATGGAATGTTTCAGACCTGACCTGATAGAACCCACCTAGCTTAAAACACCACCTTGGAGAGAGGTGTCTAAGCAGGATCTTTGAATAGTTCACAGCTCAGCAGCATAAGCATTTCTCTTCACACAAATGATGTCCTGCCCAGAATGAAGAAGAACACCCTAGAAGAGCTACTGAAGACACCACATCCATCAAGCCACACTAAATGGCAGTCAGATTACTTAATTATTGCAAACATTAATAAATCAGGAAGAAAAAGAGGATCAAAAGAAAACCTCCACTATGCAGCAAAACTATGCCAGCTTAGAATACATGTGAGTATTTATGAGCTAATACAGAGAGGTCTTCAAAGTAGCACTGGTCAGTCCATTGCTGTAATTTCTGGACTCCTAATGCTTCTTTCTAAAGAGACATTTGATTTAACATGGTTGATGAGGCAATACCAGAGCAGAATAACCTTTGCAACTGGAAAAGAGATTCTCTTTCATACCATATTCCTTCTCAATTTTGTCTAGTGACTGGTGTTCAAATAATGCAATTCTACATACACTGGCTGTACTGAAACATGAGACCATGACCACTTAAGAGTAAGCTCCTACATCTTTCCTTTCTTGGCTGGGAATTTGTAAAGACAAACTCCTAGACTGTGAACTCTGCCTGAACAGTGTTACGAGTGTTTTCTGAGTCACGACTGCTGCTACATGACATTTTCATTGCTGTTCATCTCCAGTCTTTTCTGCAAGTCACTGACTCTTTTCCTGACATCTTGCAGCAGTAAAGATTCTGGTTCAGGTTCCATTTTCACTTGATAAAGAACAATGGTAAGGTATTTGAAAGACTGGCATCCACCAGGCTCAAATCACACAAAAACATTTAAGAATATTAAAATACACATCCTGAGAGAGAGATTTCAATGTCACATAAAAGCTGAAGCAGCTAAAAAAAACTCCAACCTGATGACTGTTCTGGAGGCCTGTGACTTTAAAATCCTTAAATAGGAAGAGAAGCAGTGTGGACAATGCATTTTTTTCCTAGACAATTAAAATTAAACCAAAAATTTTACACAATGTTGCAAAGTATTTAGTGTCTGTAATGTTCTCACTATCTTCAAGAAGTAGCAAGCTGCTTAGTTTATGGTAACATACTCAATACAGTAACTGCACAACAGTTTATAAGTTCATAGCTTACAGAATTTAAAGGAAACAAGGATTTTCAGTTGTCAACAGCAGCTAAATGAATAGAAGTGACTGCAAAGCCTGCAGGATAGACTGCTGAAGAAGACTCTCTCAGACAGAAAAATCAGACTCCCTCTGAAGACCATGGGAAAGTAAATAGCACATCAGAATGTAACTTGTGATTTATCAGCAGAGGACGCACAAACCCATGAGAAAAGGCCCTGCAACATTGAGAGTGGCAATTTAAATACAGTTTTACATCAGTGATGCCATCAGCAAATAAAAGGACTTTGTCCAGCCCTACAGAAGTACTTGGCCTAGCTTTTCTGGACTTAATAGCCTAATTCTGGACACAAATGCAGTCACTTGATAGGCAAGGCAAGTTGCAATGCAGAAAATCACAAAAAACACCTCGCAGATAAGAAGGAGGCAGACAATTTAACAGAGTGACTCAGAGCACTTCAAGTTTAGTCTTTTGAAATTAAGTACTCCTGGAGAAGCCATTTCCTTTCCTGCACTAAGCCTATCAAATAGAAATCTTCAGAATTCCTAAGATCTGCTGCTGATGAGAAGTTCAAAACTCCTGTCTCAAATTAATTGCACAAAGTCCAGAAACGTTTAACTGTCAATATGGATAAATTCCTTACACACGGGCACTTCTCAGGCAAAGCACAAAGGCATTGTATATGAAGAAGGCTGAGAACCACTGCCAACGAGGCAGTATGAGACTAACTCGCTTAGATTCCCTGTAATTCCAGCAACTACCCACCTCCCCACTGCACCACTCCAACTCAACAGAAATTATGACACACTAAAATCAAGGCCCTGGGCCCTTTTCCCTCAGGCATTAGCTGGTACACATGCTGTGAAGTGCAATTTAACAAGTTCCAAGCACTCTGGACAGTACAACAACTTCAGCTGCTGTTTACCTCAGGTTCAAGACAGCACACACCTCTTTTCACTGGGCAGTGATACCACTCAGACTTACTCGCAGGATTAAAGCGCTCAGTAAATAAGGGAGTAATATATTTGCTTGAGCTGCCACCACTGCTCATATATGTGAGCTAATCCTACTCTGTATGTGACGTTTGTGAAAGTAACTTATTGCAAATTGATATTTCAAGTGATTACCATCTATATCAGAAGATCTTAAGACTGACACTCAGAATTACCTTAGACTTGAATGAAAGCAGTATAAATAAAAACCCATCAGTTCATTACAGATGAGTTACAACAACCAGAGTGAGACTTGTCAGGAATAACCTCTGTTTTTAATTAATGCATAAATCACAAGTTCTTAATACTGCTGTTACAATATGAATCTAATCCCCTTTACTAGCACATTGCAATGGAAATACCTACACACACCTTACTTTTTCCCCCCCTCCTCGAAATTTGTATCTTCAGCTTCATTTAAAAGAAACTGCTTCAATACTATAAGCAATGCTTATCTATTGATAAGCAAGTAAAAACTGATATCATATTGTAAATGCCTAAAGATTTCAAGTAGCAGGCAACCAAACTTTGATTTAAACCAAGTACTTACATTGAAATATGAAAGCTATGTCCAACATGCATGCTCCTCACCTTAGCTATTCACAGAAATAATTGATAGCACATATTAACAATACGGTTGATCTTATTTCAACTTACCATTCCATTGGAATTATTTATTCCATTCATATTAATTTTTGTTACAAATCTAACTGTAGGAGGTGCTTCTGGGTATTTAGGTCCACACTCTACTTTCAGACTGTATATTCTGTTTTCATAGTTTGTCTAGAAAGCAAAAAGACAGACTAATGGATCTTACTGAAACATGGATATTGGCAAATAAATAACACAGCACAAAGGCAAGAGGAATAAAGACACATTAAACAGGTACAGATCTGTTATCCTTATGTGCCAACTGATGATCTTTGATTACTGACTGATAATCCACTGTTTTGGATATACTGATGACCTCATGAATATGTATGAAGTTGTAACATATTGGCTCCTATATTACAATCACTCCCTGCAAAAACGTGTTAGGAGTCTTAGGTTGAAACCAGTAACCAGGCATGAACAGTTCTGAAGGAAGGTTCAGGTAGACACTACTTCTGTTAGCGCATACCTGCAAGTTCTCTTCCAAACTTCTAAGACTACAAGCTCTCTTCAAACAGCATTCAAACAGCGATTCCACACAAGCTAGTAACCAAAGCATACCACCACTGGGCTTATATTTTTCATTGGTTCTCTCTCAAACGCATCCAAATTCCGGTAGTTCGGTGCAATTACGCAGGTGTTGAAAACATTCTGCTGCAAGTTTCAGCTAATTCTGACTTCCAAAAGGAGCTTGAAGTACCCTGAATCTAACCCTGTAACTCTGTTACTCTGGAAGACATTATCTTCACTGAAGCTAAGTTCTGATCTCAGCTCTTGTCTTGGACAGTTCTTCCAGTAAGCCCTGCAGTACTCAAGGACACACAAGAGAGTAATCTCATGTTAGCACCAAAAGACTAATGCTAACTTAGAGCTATTTACAACATGCTCATTTAAAGTTCTCATTCACATGGTGATTTTTTTGTACCGTACTAACTGAAGAGAAAGTGTGCACAAAAACCAAGATGTGACCAGTCATATCTGATCATGCTGACAGTCAAGTGTGACAGATGATTACTTCTCTTGCACATTTTATCAGTCTAGATGACACTCTACAAAACTTAAAGGTCAGAAGCATTTGAAGTTCAATACATAATTCATTAAAGGTAATTAAAGATTGCTTGGTCTTTAGGCATGATTCAACTTACGTGTGTTAACTGCTATACTCAAAGACTACTTGATAGTATCTGACAAAGCTTACACTATAGCAAAGCAGCACTTTTATTTACTTGCATTTTGTATCGCCTGCAAACTCAAGTATTTTTATTCACCACACTTACCCTTGGTGGCCCAATAATCATCCCTGTCCACCTGGTGAGTGTCATGTCCTCATCATCTTCAAGGCCCCAGCTTACTGTACCATCACCTACTCCTTTCTGTCCTTCTTCTAGTTCTTCCAACAAGCGAAAATTACGAGGTACTTTAACTGGAGAAGAGTGAAGAATGTAATTACTACTGCTCATGTTAAGGAATAGGTAAACCATTTCATTCTTTCTATACCTTACACCACTATACTTTCAAAGTCAAACAGTATTTTCTGCAGGAAGTAATTTAACTACTTCAGTAGAAGCTAGTTACTACTATCAGAGATGGTGCATTTCAAAAATCAGTTCACAGTCTGGCAAGTTCTACTCCAACAGAATCCATTTAAACTTGATAGGGCAAATTCCCTCCACTAAAAATGCAATACTAAACACAGATGACTGTAATAAACTGTGAGAGATAGATCGAAAACTTTTTTCACTTATTTTCATTCAATTAAAACAAAAAGCCCTAAACCTTCAGTGTCTGAAAACAAATTTAAAATCAAGTATTTTTTAAGAAAGTCATTAACAGAGAAACAAAAAAACAAAACAGAGGAACGCTAATTAGGCTGTTAAAGATAATGACATTCACAACAGACCATGAAGATGCACCGCCCCTAAGGAGAGCCAAACAATAATCGCTTACTGAATGCTAATTACTGGTTTTGGGTTATTAGACATGAAAACAGTCATACATTGTTAAGTACTACAGTACTAGATCCTTAATTGCTGTACATCACAGAAGTTAATATGGTATTTCAGCGCAATGCAGGTAACACAACTAATTAACCCATGTGCATGCGATCATGGTATGCTTTTAATTTCAAATTAAATATGATGTAGCAACAAAATTACATTACAAAAACTCTTTCTTCTTATAGCTGCTTATAGGCTTTTCCCCCCCTTTCTCATAGTTTCTTAAAGCTACAGTAGTTTTCTATGATTTCTACTAGAGATCCTTTCTTGTACTAGAAGAATTCAGGTAGTCTATAAAACTAAACCTCTGTGACCAGCCACAAAGTTAACAAAGACTATATGCTGGGCATGTTTGAGAAAGATAGGAGTCAAAGAAAACTGTGTTCTGTATGAGTTTTTCAGTCACTGGGGTTTCAGGCTTTACCAGTAGCACATAACCCAAGTAGTCAGCACATGTCTAGAAAAACATACCCTTCAGCAACTACTCACATGAACTAACCTAACTAAGGTATCTCCTAAATAGTGTTTAAAACATTGTTTTATACATTTCTGATCCCACTCCATGGAGAGGCTCTGAAGAACTCTAAAAATTGTTTCCAGGTTCTCCAAATTCCAAGTTTAAAAAAAATACAGCACCAGGACACTGCAAGGAGATTACATCACTCACGGGGCCTCACCTTCCTTCCAGTTTTGATACTATCACTCATCTGAGCCCATAATGAGCTACTTCAGCTTACTAACCGAGCAGGAAATTACATTCTGGTTAGTGCTCTGACAGCTTAACAAACCAGCCCGGTTCATAAAGATCTGACAAGTACTAGCATGAAAGTGCAGCCATGGCAGCAAAAACTCAGGTAACTTTGACGTAAAAATATTTTCATCCAGTTAAAACTACTCTGGAAATAAAAGTTCATATACAAGTACCTCAAAGTACCAGTACAGTGCACCAAGGGGCAGATAATTTCTCAATACTGCAGCATCAATCCTTATAAAGGGCTTTACTGAACCAGAGCAATGTGTGACTTGTTATTAATATCAGATTTGTACATTGAACTATCTAATTTAGACCGGGGATGAGAACTGATAACCACACTTCCATCCCATTACAGAGCACAGGTTCACATGAGCTTGGGAATAGAGTCTGCCACTAAAAGGTTATTGCTAATCATTAAAAATAAATGAAACCAGCAGGATACATTTCTACTAAACTTGTTTTGCATCACACAAATACCTTCTGACTGGTATATGGAGTCTCAAACAAACAAAACAACCCACAAAACCACCCTCCAAACGCAACCACCTAAACTCCATATTCTTTAGTAATCTACCATTATTTCAGACTTCTCCAGACGCTCTCATTTACAGTTTGCCTCTTTTAAATTAAAACACATAAAAGATGGCAGAAAATAAGCCTTATACTTTTGATCACCTGCTACAACTTTTCAGTGCAACTGAGATAATTGCTCACTGCCAGGTGAAGAGGTTCCTCATCTTCTCCCAAAACTCTACTGCTCTTTCACTAACCAGGCTGCTGTATTAGTCAAGCTGGCACACTAATTTAGCAAAAAGCTGTTCTTCCTTTAGGCAAAAATCAAATTCTGACAGCTAATGAACTGAACTGACCAGGAAGAAAGATCAACATATGTCAGAACTGACTGCTGTGTCTTTCAGTGCTCTCCTTTGCAAAACCAGGGGTGTGAGGATGAGGGAGCTTTTTGTGGTAAAAAGCCATTGCACTGACACAGCTGTATGATAAAACTCTACTCACATGAAATTGCAGGAGATGATAGAAAATAACAGCCCCTTAGGACTAACTGCCCTGTGTTTATCACATTTTTTCTGTGTTGTCTGTTCTTATTGTTTCCTCTAACTGCCCAAAGGGAGCAGTGAAGGTCTTGGGAATGCTCCAGAACATGTCCAGAAAACAATTTAGATATGTTTGCCTCTTTTTAGAACAATGACAGCAAGTACCAGGCTCCTCACACTTACATTCCTATCGGTGTTAGAACTAGGTAGCAAAACCTTGCTATGAAGTAAGAAAGGAGTCAAAACATTTACTGTTACAAACCAACTCACCCAAGCAAACAAAACAAACACTAACAGAAATCCCCAATAAAACAGAAACAAACAAAACCTCACACCACTTTGTCCCACTGAGATTCCAGCCCATAAAAACTCTAAGAGAACAATTTTAACTTCCAACTGAAACTGGATCAAAGACATGTTCCAACAAGTTTTGTTTCAGAAAGTTAGACAGTCATACAACATTTGGGTTGAGATCACCAAAAATTATGCACATGAAGACAAAAATGCTTTATCATAAGGTCACTTCTCTATCTGAAGTACTTAGCTCAGTTCTGCAAACCTTATATTCATTTCTTTATGAGTCCATAAGAAATGAACAAAATATTTCTTTTCAAGCAATTCTAGATTTAAAAGCCAGACAACCACCTTTCCCACCCTATTGCCAAATAAATACCCTCATTTGTCAACTGACAGAAGAGGGACAGAGCAACAACTTGTGCACACCCTCATTATGAATGCCTCCTAGTGTTTTTTTTTTTGCAACCACTGATTAACCAAGTCACTATTTCCAACCTTGGAGGGGGGAAAAAAAAAAAAAGAAAAAAGAGAGAAAAAAACAAATCCACTCTAAAATCCTCCACTAAATTGTTTCTATGGACCTTGCAGACATGATGAATGTTTTATCCTCATTACATTAAACTTACCTGAAGTCACTACTGAATGTTTAATTAGAAAGCCACTGGTGATACATTTCTAACACTTGAAAAATGAACATAGCAGATAAGCCCACTCCTCCACCTTTACAATTAGTGTCTTAGAAACTATTAGCAAAATGAAGTGGAACTAAATGCTGATGCTGTCCTGAGCATCCGCTCACGCACTTGCTCACACTACTGCACTCCACATTTGTTTCGCCCATGGTATAAGCTTCATGTAAGAAACCTACCTAGCTAGAGGAACAGAACCTAAGTACAAAACTTCATCTTTTGTCCAGTAAAACACCACCAAGAACTATCTAGATAATCAGGTAATGATGGTCTAGATATTTTGGAAATGAAGTTTCCTCCTAATATGAAGTAAAAAATTCTTCTTCTTCTCACATTTTATGTATGCCAGAGGACACAACCTAAACTTTATGTTAACACTACATACACAACTTAGCTAGAAAGCTTTGAAATATCCCTTAACAAAATCTGAGTAAGAATCAGCATTTCATTTACAGAATCTAGAAAATGAAACAAAATCCTTGTAGTTTACAGCTCAACAGCAACAGGAAATTAGAGAAGACAGTTCCCTCTTCAGTAAAATACTAGATCTCAGGTACAAGAACAAGAAGGGGGAACCGAAGACAGAAATGCCTCTAGCCTTTTTCCACCATGGTCCTGCCAAATGTTGCTCCCCCTGCTAGTTCCACTGTCTGATGGAACCATTAACTGGCTTGAAGCAGTACAGACAGGTTGTTTTCGTTCCCTACCTACAGGCATTCCTCTCACTTCCAAGCAAAGGGGATTAAAGCAGTCATGGGATGTCGTCAGTGTCAGAGCTGTGAGAGTAGTAAGCTCTGCTCACAAGTCTATGATTAAAGGCTGCATACAGCACTGCATCCAGCACAGCTATTTGCAATGATGGACCAAGGCTCTCCATGTGAAACATAGCTGGGCTCATTAAGCTTGAATACAAAACTAAAAGCAAAAAGAGGTCTGGAAGAAGGTTGCTTACCTCATTATGAGCTTTTCTGACAAATACCTCCTGAAGCTCCCACACCATATATAGCTGTCAGACAGTATTTACCAAGTCTTCACAAGGATTGAAGCAAACATACTTCATTTGAACTACATGCACACATGCTTATATATACACCAGTACTCTTTAATTTGAAAGTTTCATCATGAAACTAGACTACATGAAGTAGTAGCTATTAGGAATCTGTGAAATTAACAGTGAATTTAGTACCTTGAACAACAAGAAAATAAAGGCAGAGACAGTAAATAAAGCCTTAAATTAAGCAGTAGGGTCTAGTTTCATACATATAAAGTTACTACAGACATATTCTGATCCACCTAATTCCTAGAAGCAAGCACACTACTATCCCACAGAGCATACTAGAAAAGAAGCCCCAACTATCTTTTTAACTTATCACAATATCCATACCAACATGCAGCTTCTCTATAAATCTTCCTTAAAGACCTCCCCCCAGTCCTAAAAGTTATAGATAGAACAGAAGCCTTTTATCAGTTACACCAGCACACCCCATACTGTTGGCACACTCCCCAACTACCTATAAAAACAGTTCTTAACGCAGACCCAAGAACTAGTTACTAGTACATTACCCATGAACACAGTTGGGATACTGTTAGGAACGATGTTCTTGTTCTTTCTGACTGAGACAGCTATGTCAGGAAGAGTCTGTAGTATAAACAATTTAGAAGGTATATGTTATCTTTAATTCACTGACTTCCTGCTAAGGGAAACTGGAAAAAAAAACCAACAACAACAACAAAAAAAAAACCCACCTAGTTTAGTAGCCAAAAAAAACACAAAAACCAAAAACAAAACCACTAACCCCAAAACCAACCAAACAACCCCTATCTAATAGTTTCAGCCTAGCAGAAAAGTAAGTATTTTTAATGACAGGGGAGGAAGGAGCAATGTCAGCCTTGAAAATGCTAAGCCATAACACAATTCCTCCTGGGGCAGGGAGGGGAGAAATAAAAAATTCCTAAGAGAAACATAAAAAGTAACAGGTCCCTTTCAGCCTGAACAACTGAGAAATCATCTTGCTCTGAATAAAGTAACGCAAGAATCTGAAATACTGTACTGACAGTAAGATAAGATACCACATACCCACCAAAAAAGTAGGCCCTGAAATGAGCAACAAGGCAAAACAAAGAGGAAAGAGGGCTAGGGCATGTGAAACACTAACAGAAATAACTCCATCACTACTATTAGTAGCGGAATGTAGCAATACAACGAACATCTTTCTGGTTTTAAATCAGATATTACTACATATAGCAAAAGCAATGTTTCAAACAACCCAGAGGACAAGACTATTCTTGTTCAAGGCAAACAGACATTTGCAGAGAAAGGCAATATATTTTTATCCAATAACTAGGAAAGCATCCAGACGCTGCTTCAGAACTCAAGTTTGTGAATGAACCCAACCATTCACTATTGAACAGTGAGCTTGCACTGAGGAAACTGAACTTTCCGTATGTGGGTCTGATGCACTTTGATACTCCTGGTAATTGAAACTTCAGCTTTCTCTGCATCATGGGAACATCCTACTTATTTGAACTGCTTTCCACCTAATTATCAATATAATTCAGTACAATTCAAATTCGTAACTCCATATACCAGTGGTTTTCACAGAGCGGCATTTACTACATTACTTTTCTCTACTTTTCCTCAGCAACATGTCCCAAAGTAATTAAAACTCAGGCAACAGAGTATTCTGCATTCAGTGTTTAGGGCTCAAATTGGTAAAGACCTATGTTACCTTTGAACGGTGAAACTAAATTGTTTAGCAGCAACACGCGGCCCACGCAAATTGATCAGGACGGTAAATAAGGTACTAAACATTTCTGGCTTGCATGGAAGAAACATCCATATACTGCAAGACTAACATAGCAACAGCAACATTCCAAACATCGCTGATTTTGTCATGTAAAATCAAGCATGTGCCTTTCTACAAATGATAACAGAATACAGAAGGAATTTACTAAAGCTACTCAGTACAGATAAATGGCATAAAGACACAGCAGACCAAGAGTGACTCCAAATCAATCCGTGCTTCCAAAATTAATCATGGACAACCTCTTGAAGAACAAGAGTGATCTTGAGTGTTTTCTTCTCCATTTTGCTAGTGTCTACAATGTGCATTGCTCTTTCAATTGAACAGTGTCATTGCTTACAGCTTCACTGGAAATGACAACAGCAGTTTAGATCTGCAGACTCATCAAGACAAATCCAAGTTTACCTGTTGAAAATGTCTAGGAATAGAAATGTTAAGACAAAAAACAAATCTGACACAATCAGGTGAAAATCCATTTCCACATAAAATGAAGGTTTTTTGTTTTTGTTTCTGTGGGGATGAAAAATTAACACAAAACAATATGACTTTAGGAATCAGTAAGAATAAATACGAGTAGCAGGCAAGCTTTCACAGCAAGTAAACAGGGGTATATCAATGAACACATAAAGCAAATGGCCATTAATTCCACATGTTCAGTGGTTACCATAATTCAGAGCTAGTTTTGCCACAAGCCCTAAACACCAGAAAACTGTCCCCTCTCAAGAACAGATGAAATTGCCTGAACTTAGACCTGCTAAGAACTGAGCGGGTTATTCTGCTTCTTTGCAGGATTAAAATTACATACATATATTTATGTGTTTCACATGAAAGCACAAACACTGGCTGGGTGATAAGTGGATTGAGAACAGCCCTGCATAGATGGACGCAAGGGTATTGGTTGAGGAGAGGCTCATGACCCAGCAGTAAGTATTTGCAGCCCACAAAGCCAACCACACCCTGGGCTGCATAACAAGAAGTGTGTCCAGCTGCTCAAGGGAAGGGATTCTGCTCCTTTGCTCCTCTCTGGGGAGACCCTACCTGAAGTCCTGCATTCAGCTAAGTAGCCTCCAATAAATATAAAGAGGACACAGACCTGTTGGAATGGGTCCAGAGGAGGGATACAAAACAGATTAATGAGTTAGAACACCTAGCCTATGAAGACAGGTTGAGAGTTGTGGTTGTTCAACCTGGAGAACACCTTAGGAGACCTTACTTCAGCCTTTCAGTACTTAAAGGGACCCTACAGGAAAGCTGGAGAATGACTTCATACAAGTGCTTGCAGCAATAGGATAAGAGGTAATGGTTTCAAACTGAAAAACATTAAATTTAGATTAGGTGTAAGGAGAAAGTTCTTAACTGTGAGAGTGGTGAGACACTAGAACAGGTTGCTCTTGGAAGTAGATGCCCCATTCCTGAGTGTTCAAGGCTTGGCTGGAGCTTTTAGCAACGTGGTCTAGTGGAAGGTGACCCCCCTTGCCCACAGCACAGGGGGTTGGAACTAGAAGATCTCTAAAAGTCTCTTCCAACCCAAACCATTCTACAATTTGATGATATACCTGATTACACAAGGAGCTCCATAACTAGGCCATTTTTTTGGTCATTTACGATGTTTCATTTAAAAATTCTGGCAGCTTACAGGTTGGATGACTTCAAGGAACAGGAGCAATTCTCTGAATCACACTGAAGTACACATTTCATTAGTTTTTTGGATTTTTTTTCCTCTTATGAAGATGCACCGCTTGCTGAGGAACATTTCCCAGCAGGAGCCAAGAAACAGTCACAAGAGTGTGAAATTCATAAACTTTCATCTTAGAACCTACCCTTTAATTAAAGCAAACTAAAGTAATATTCCTTTTCAGAACTACGTAAGCGATAATTTCTCTTATTTCACACAAGTGACAGCTTATATTCACTTACTGAAGCCTTGTAGACAGGACTCCTCCTGCATTGATTAATGTCATCCAGGAAAATATTTTTATCTGTTGAGTTTTAACCTTAACCACAGTCACTGGCTGTTTCTCACAAATCCCTGCAGGTTTTTGCCCATAGTGTACTGTTTCTTCTTAGCAAGGTTCATACCTTGCTGAAACCTCTATTCTCCAACTCTAGCAGTCCCACTTCCAAACGCCCTCTTCACTGTCCTGATCTTTTATTTAGCAACAATATGCTAAGCATCTCAAAACAGTGCAGAGTACAACAGTAAAACAGTGCAAGAACTATTACACATGTCAGTAAGCAGAAGCAAAGACTGCATACATGCAACAGAGTATAGACCATGCCTAAAACGCCATCTATAATCAAGTGTTAGCAAGGATGTAGTAAGAATTAGTTTCACTCTATCTTTGCATTTTCGTACAGATAAGACCATCTTGAGTACAGATGCTGGCATAGAATTACTAATGGTGCTCATATAAACTGCAATGAGGAGAAGCTTGCTCCACTACAGCTCCACATTGTTAGACTACAGAACAGTGAAAGCATAAGCAAGCTTTTAGTAACAACAAAAAAAAAAAATAAAGCTCCCACCTGAGTAATTAAAATACCTCATTCCAAAAACAGTCAAAAAACAGTCAAAAACCAGTTATTATATCAATAGAAAACTATGGTATAAAACCCACAACATCAGGGTCCCAGAAGAAAATTGGCTTAAAATTGCAAAAAAATTATTTTACCAATTTGCACCAATATTCATTAGTTTAAACAAGATACGAACTCCAAACTTAGCTACAGCAGACACTGCACATCCAACAGTGCCTAACCACAAGGAAATCCATGCAGTCATGGAAGAGTTAAGCGACTAAACACCTCCTCAGTCGACATTCCAGCCCTTCTGGTGAAGGGAGGAAACTGCAGGGGCTGACCACGGTTTAAGAGTTAACTCTTTATAGACAACCACTGAATGAAACACAGATGAGCTATTACATGCTTCCCTGAAGGTCTGAAGTATGAAAATTTAGACCATGAAAAAGGACACGCTGAGATGCTTGGAAAATTAAGAATTTTATTATTATTTCAATTTTGTACAAAACCGTGTAAGGCAGGAAGCCAATAATGACAGTTTAGAGAAGATATTTGTCACTTCAAAACCCACAAGCAATATTGTGATTTGTCTAAAGAGTGAAGATTTTAATCTAAATAACCTTTACAATTTCTCTCCTTGGAAGCTAAAAAAAACACTCCAAACAAACCAACCCTAAACTCCTTCAGTACAGTTTAACCTCTCCATGAAAAGCATAAATTTACATAAAGGCAAAAAAGGTTAAAGGGAAGGTATAATGGCAGATAGGCTCCAGATTTGCAAGTTTAATTCTAAACCTGAGGCTGCATTGGCAGAGAAGGAAAGGAGTTCAAATACACATTTGAAGCTATCTCTTAAAGTATGATAGCCTTTTTTATGTTCTTGGGATTTCTTTCCAGATAAAGGGACAAGAGAAGTGGCAGACTGGTGGAGCCCAGTATCTCTTGTCATGAACTGGCTTTTACAAGCTCTGCTTTAGCAGTAAGGATACAATGTGTGATCCAGATAACAAGAGTAGTTATCAAGAGTTTAGTTTAGCAAAGCTGTAAAGCTGTTTAAAATGGGTTACAAGCCACCGATTAGCAAACATTTGTTCTAAGATTTGCATAAAGATCCTTTCCAACATGACTCAGCACCTATCCACAGTCCAAAACATGAAGATTCTTTATCTATGTAAAACAAAGCATGTGATCCATTGTTATTCTTTCAGTTATAAGCACTTATGGAAATAATCAAATACACCAATCACCATCTATTTACTCACAAGAACTGCCACTACATTATATTCCTACAACATTTTTGCAACAGCCATATTGTGTTTTGCACACTAGGACTTATAAAATACTTCAAACTGTTCTATGTTTACTTGATCCCATATTCCACTTCTGTGAAAATAATGCAAGCTTACAATTTCTTTCTTTAAAGTTCTAAATTAAATGAATAAAACCAGACATTTTATTGCTACATTTGCATCCTGAGTAAAGGACATTATTTCTACATGTATTGGGACAATCTTTTTGATTTACTCAAGCAAATTGCAGTTATGAATTGCCACAACTGCAATAAGAGAAGGGTTTTTTTTCCTCTGTGCATGTCCATGTGACACTTTTTTTAAGGAATATTGAGTCTATCCAGATATTAGATGTCATCTGACAATTTTTTATCTAGTTGAAGCTTCACATGCTTTTGAGATACAGGGTTAAGTTAGAGCTCTGAAGGTCTAAGTGTTGAAGGTTCCATTTGTTCCAATGAATTGATCCGAGTCATGTACTTAAAGCACCACACGTATTTGAAAAGGCTGTAAAACAGAAGCTCATGTTATTCAGAACCAGTCTGACAGCTTCACAGTCATAAGTTTTTATATTGCTGTACTGATTTTATTCAAAATATTGTTTGAATTATAGCTCATTAGTGTCTTCCAAATGAGAAACACAAAGAAAACCATTTTCTTTGGGCAGGATAGCATACAGCAATCCCCTTCTGAGTACAGCTTAAACGGAGACTATTTTGTAGCCTTTCCCCATAGCACCTTCTTGTTTTTCAGTGATATGCTGAGGTTCCCACAGGCCGGGTGTGACAGCAGGGCCACCAAATCTAAGTTACTTGAGTGTCTGAAGCTGCTCTAATACTTTAAAGTTTTAGTCAGGATGAATTGCAAGCTATAATCCAGGAACAAAAAAAGAAGAGTAGGGGGTGAGAGGGAAGCGGAAGGGTCTGTCAACAAAATGAGGCTGAAGAGTTTCAGAGTGTGCACTTAACACTGCCATTGGAAAAAAATCTCAAGTAAAACACAAACACAAACAAGTGCATGTAATGCAGATCCACTCATAAGACTTGGAAATCTAATTCTGCCACATGAGAAGCCTTCTCATCCATGCTTAGATTTATAGTATGGACCATCTGCCTCCAACTGCTGAAAAGCCTACCTTCCTGAAACTGTGTATTGTATCTTCATCCAGGATTTAACAGAATAGTTTAGGTAATGGAGTTTAATACCATGCCCAAGAACATCCACAAACCACAAACTCACTCTTAAATAAATAGAAATCATAAGGTAGACCACTTTCTGAGTCTCAGAAATAGAGTCTTGAGCCCATGAACATACTCTTACACAGCTATTGAGGAAGAAAGAACATGGGGCTTGAATTTAAAGACAGAGATGTGTTTACCACCAGCAAGAAAGACAGAAAACTGGTACAAGCAAAGCTCTGAGAAGAAACAGAGTATCCTGCCTCTATATGCCACAAAGCCGGAAGAACTTGGTTGTCTGTATATAGTTTGAAAGTAATTTGTAAGCTAGATTGTTCTCAACCCAGCTGAAGCACATCTAAATCATTTGTGGCTTGCCAAGATGTTTTTAAGTAGGCAGAACAATCACAGTTGCAGCTCCCTGTGCATAGGACAGGATGGAAAAATGCCCCACACAGAGTGCTTGCTGCCTCATAGAACACAATATTTAACTTCTTTTGTTTTCTCTGATTAGTTGCAGCTTCAAAAAGTTTGTGCTTACAGAACAAACTTTGAGGACTGTAAAATTTTTAAACAGCTTTTAAAGTGACTTCTTGGACAGGTTCTGGGTAAGTGAACAATGTGAATGAGGTATAATAGAGAAAAGGGAAGACAGTAATACATCCTTGAAGGTAAAACGTACTAGACAAAAATAGACTATTTCCTCCACATGGGAAAAACAAGTGAGGAAATAGGCATCCAGTGTGTCAGAGGAAGAGAGAAGCCTACCTGTGCAGAGTTTAAACACACAAGTGCTCTATATACGAAGCTTAAATTACACGATCTCCTACATGGAAAAAAATGTCTTTAAAACATTGCTTCCACATCCCACTCATAAATAAGTTTCTTTGCTATTCCTCCAAATCAGCTCTTACTTTCTACGAGTCTTCACACAAGGGTATGGTGATACATCAATCTCCACCCCACCAAGCACAGAACACATATCAGCTTGATTTGGAATAGAGCTGCAAGGGACTTAAGGGGAAGTGTTACAAAACCCTCTCACATTATGGAATTTTTCAAATTCAGGTTTTGAGAGAGGGGGGAAGCTTTAAACAAAACCAAACCAAAGACAAAACTTACAATCACCAAGAAAGACAGTCAGTCCTGGCTTCACAGCTCAGGAAGTCAGAGTGAATACACTCAAGACCACTTCCAGCCTTTCACTTCTAATATCAGCTTCCTTACAGCTGCAGCCATGCACACTGAGAGCTACTTTCATCGCCACCACTAAACTTTTGCAAATGTAAGTAAAAAACAATGTACCAACATTGAACACTGTGCCATTTGTACTCAAAGAATCAATCACATATGAATCAAAAGGGAAAAGACAACTTAAGTCACAGAAAGAGGCAGATTCATCCTGAAAGACCAGAATTACCTTGAAATGGGAAATATGGATTTTACAGGAAACTTCTCTGGGGTCTAGTTGCGCTCCCACAAAAAGGTTAAGTCAGAAAAGGTGGCCTGTGACTTCAAGCTAGAAGTAAATCAGGAATCTCAAACGTAATTGCTGACTGGAGAACAGGTAGTTTTTTTCCCCTAAGTGCACAGGTTTGGCAAAGTTTTACTAATATAAAACTTATTCACCCTCCCCCAAACTACAGAAGCCCTGAGTAGAAGAGAAAGGAGACAAAAGCTTTATCAACCCATAGTTAGAGCACAGCAATAGACACTGCTCCTTCATTCTCGTCATTTCAAGAATAAGTTGTAACTACTTGACATAATCAAGACTTTTCAGTAACATTCACATGTCTATAACCTACACACAAGGAAAACACAAATTATGGAAATGCAGAAACTACCTCTTGAATTAACCCATTTTAATAATGTCATTGATCTGTTTCTCTCAGGTTAAGAAATTGATTTTAACTGACATGATTTGCTAAGTTATTCCTTTTAATCTGAAACTATGTTAAATTATATCTCCTGCTCTGTATTTTCAAAGAGATTAACAGAATGAACCTCCAGCTAGGCAGTATTAAATTGGTTCACTGTATCAGCACCAGCTCTTCTTTAAAGACTGACATGGATTTCCTCAGATCTTCAGCAGTACCCGCACAAATAGCTTAGGCCTAGCTACAAGCAGAAGGAGTTGCAGTATCAAAAATCAATCCAACTGCACTTGTAGGATATGCAATATCTTCCTGTAAAATTAGTCCACATGGCTAATATTAGAAAGCAAGTAAGACTTTTCAGGCAACAACAGAATGCTCACGCACACACAAGTTCTTTAGCACATATTAAAGAACAGCTATTTTCAAATTTAATTATCTGTTGTTAAAAGCGTGTAATCTTTTACGTGATTGTTTAAAGAACCAGTCAGCCCACGAAAGAAATTTCTGGGATAAAAATAAAATGTTCAACCTTAGTAAAATTTTGTTGTTGCTTCCCTAGGGCTAGAATTTCATTCCTGGACTCCATGCAACCAAAACATTCATTTTTTTTCCTGAGATAAATAAGGATTAAGTTGAACTTTACAGCAAAAGCAGATTAAATTCACACAGCCAGGCGAAGTTAAATCTTAGGTCTCTAACAAATCATTCCCTTCCCTCCTCCATGAATGAGAATAACAGTTTCCTTACAAGATGAATTCTGAGTGAAGTGTTAAAATTTGTATATATAAATAAAATACATACACACTCCTTCCCGCTATAACTTATGCAGATACCAAGAAGTAGTCAACGCCACTTTTTCTGCAGGGATAAATATTTCACTTTAGAAGCCCTGACTAATTTTCCCAGAAGTTCTGTTGATTTTACTATTTAATTTCCTTAACAATGTATACATGCAGAACTAGCAATTTACATTATGTTGGACAGATACATGTACACATAGTTTTTGACATAGCGCACTTCTTCAAACTTCAGGTGTAGGATTATTTCTGAGATTAAACCAACCACACTAAGTGCACATAGGAGACTTTAAGATATCACACATAAGACTGAAGGGCATTCATGGCAGTAAAACTAAGAAAGTTTAGTCAAAAAATATTTCTTCTTATAGAGTTGAATGTTCTGTAGTGAAAAAAAAAAAGCTGTTTTCTTCCCATACAAATTTTTAGTAACATAAATTCTACACTAGCAAGACTTAGTAAACCGTGACGCCAAAAGCCAATACTCAATACACACAACCTAATCCACTTTTACTTCCTGTGCGTTACAGGAAGTGCCCAGTCAGAGCCCAGACACAAACTGAAGCCTCTAAGAGTTGCTGTGTAGTAAGTTTAAAAGGATTTTATTATTAGGTTTAAGTCATCAAGAAATCAATCCATTTGAACAAAATAAAATGCAATCATCCACAGCTGAATCAATTCTCTCTCTATCACAGGCAATAATGCACATTTCTGGACTGCTCTTACAGAGTTGTAAAAGCTGTTCTGCATTCCAATTTGTTGACACCTTACCAAACTATGCTCTGTAAACCCCACATGCTCAAAGTCACATTACCAAGTGATGAAGAGTCCCCTTACATCAAGACTCCTCACAGAATCAACACTAAGGTACCAAGACCAATTTCAAAACACAAGAATTCCATCTGTTTTGCTTTTTACTCAATCCTTCAATGATCCAGTGGATCGGGAGAAGAAATAAATTAGCAGCCAACCATCACCCTAGACTAACCTCTGAGATCAAACCACTGCTCTGCCCCGAGCTCTGTCAATCCCATTTAAAAAGTCTCAGAGGTGAGAAAAGGGGAAATGAGGCCCTGCAGACTTCTGTTTCTTGCAGTGGGAAATGGTATTTTTATATTTCAAGCCTGTCATGAAATAAAACTGAATTGGTATAACTGTGTTTGTTTGGGTTTTTTTAATTCTGTATTTAGTACTTGAATTCCTGTCCCTTTCTTTGCCATCACCTTCCACAACATTCTACCATGCAAATGCTCAACAGATGCTGTGTTGATTACAGATATGGGATTCCTGGGATAACTCGCAGCCCTTTGCCCTTCTACTTGCCTATAAAAGACCCTTTGGCTCCAATGACTGTCGTGAATGACAGCAATATGCTTTACTACTCCTCCCCAACATGCTGCAATCACCTTCAAACTGAAGTACCAAACCCAATACAGGCCTGATCTCTCTCCTCCTACATCAAGAGAAGAAAGAGAAAATCCTTTATTTTAGATACTACAACTTCCTTACTCACCAGATGTACACACCAGTGTACTCAGAAGAAAAATCTTTAGTACAAGTCTTTTTCCTCTAGCATTATCAGGCTACTTCACGCCTCTATATGCACAGGCATC
Source organism: Tricholaema leucomelas (assembly GCA_013400475.1). NCBI lineage: Eukaryota > Metazoa > Chordata > Aves > Piciformes > Lybiidae > Tricholaema lacrymosa > Tricholaema leucomelas. The sequence goes on along the minus strand of WAAF01004086.1, from coordinate 753,389 downwards.
TATTCGTTACTGTCTCTCAGCAGCAGAAGTCTTCTCTTCTCCAATACTCCATTATATTGATTACACAAAGCGGAGCCCTTTCCCCCACTATTCACCCCTTAAGTCAGGCTCTCACAGAGGTGCCCCTGCCCTATAGGCGGGAAGGACCGTGCCTGGAGCACAACCTGACCGGACGCCCCTGCAGGTCCCCTTTCCCCCTGTCAGTACAAAACTCCTCCCCACTCCGCTCGCTCCCGTCAGAGGCAGCTCTCCCCCCTCTCCAAGAAAGACGACGACCCTCACTCCGCCCTGGCAGAGGTACCTCCCGAGCACCAGCCCAACGCCCCGCTCTCCCGCACCGGCCCCCCGAGCCCCCCTCACAGACCTGTGGATCCAGCCATCTTGTCCAAACCCCCCCCGCCGGTCCGGGCCTGCACGCGACGCACGTCACTTCCGCTTGACGCAGCGCGTCACTTCCCGCCGGGTAAACCGCAGCTCCGGAGCGCGGGAGCGGAGGGGCGGGGCCTGAGCGGGGTTAGGGGCACCCAGGGTATTGGTCTCGGAAGGGCCTGCAGTGCGGGTACCTTCCCGGGCGCCGCCGAGGGCAGCCCCGCCAAGCCCAGAGCAAGACAGCTGCCTCCGGGAGCCAGTCTCGAGCTCCGCTGCCGCCAGCGCCTTGCTTTGCAAACAGCGAGGATGCTGAAAACGGGTCGCGGTATTTAAAGGCTTTTCTCCGGTGTTACAACTTTCCTGCAGAAACGCTATGGTCTTGAGCAGGAAAAACGTACCACGAGTTGACTCTCTTTGCCTGGTCTTTGATCAAGTGCAAAAGGGCCATCGGAGACCGCCTCACGAGCCTTGTCCTCTGTGTAATCCTGACTGAAGCCAGGCGCGCCGCGCCTATCTGCCCAGCTTGTGCTGCCACCTGCACGTGCACCAGACCCTGCCTGACTCCACTGCGGCCACCCCGTGCCTGCACCAGGACTTCGTCAGGAGGCCTCATCCTTCTGCGCGTTCATCAGTACAAACACCTCTGGAGGCTGACCAAAGCAAAGCCAAATCGTGTTCTGCAAGTCCCTGTGAAAGCACACAGCAGTTTCCACGGTCCGTCCATGCCTACACACATCCCTCAGCCAGCAGCACATTGTAACACTGACTGCAACCACAGGAAAGAGAGATAAAACAGAGGACGAAAGACAAGAGCAGCATGACATGGCTGGTCTAGGTGAGGAACCGTGTGCTGAGTAACTAACAGCCGTTTTGTTCCACCCTTCTCATGATGTGGGACATTTACGGGGAAGGAATGGAGTTTTTTGCAATTTTGAACTTGAAAGGAGAAATACCTGACAGCTAGAAACTGAACACATTCAAAGGTGTAAGTTCCTTTTCATCCAAACAATCAAGTGCTTACACCTAGTAACAAAGTCACTTCTCACTCTTGTTCTTTGAAATACAACTCCTGTTTACAGCTTACTCAAAATATAATCATGGTAATCATCACAGACAAACCTTTTATAGATTTCACTGTCAAATATCACATTGTCTCTATTATGAGAAAACAACCACAGTGTGCTCGGCTCAAAAATGAGCGTACTACAATCATGTCAAATACTTCTGGCTAAATGAAGCATTCCACAGATCAGCCTTCTGCTGTAAAACGCCCTCCACAGTTGCTAGATGATAGTCCCCAAGGTCCATCCATCCTACCTCTGGTAAGATTTTCCAAGTAATATTTGGAACAAAATATTGCTAAGACAAGTAAGAAATTGACCTTTCTCAGACAACAGGCAGTACATTCCTGCAAGTTTAGTACAAACGATATTTTTTTGTTTGGTTGGGTTTTTTTTTGAACAGAAAAACTACCTTATGTAACTCATTTAAGCATGAAATGGCAGAGGAGGTAAGTCTGTGTGAATGGCAGTAATGACAAAATTCAAATAAAGCTGAACTTCTCCATGTTTTTTTACAAAGAATATCTCTATGCAAGTTCTGACTTAGGAAGCACAGACACAGAGCAGTCAATCCTTTGACACAGGGTTCTGGAAACTACTTACCCATCATCAGGTAATTTCTTCCCATGACGTTGTGCTTTTGGAGGCCGAGACTCTTACTTCTCTCAATCCAGTAAATTCTTAACAAGATAGTTTACCTGAAAAGGACATAAAATATCACATGAAATGACAAAAAACTCTTCTATTTATACCATGGTGTGTTTACCAGCCCTACCAGGCAGCAGCAGATTTACAGGAAGCTAGGCATGTGTAACTGGCAGTAATTAAGTGTGGAGAACTCACAGCCAGAAGCCACCATTCTGCCTGCAGACTACAACTGTGCAGAGCTCCAGAGTTCCCCCATCTTATCAGTGCACATTTGCCTCTGAACAGTTGAGAACATTCCTCATGCTCTTTGTAAGCACAAGGTGTCAGTTGTTAAGCAATAACAAACACAGGAAAAGCAGAATCAAAAATAATGTCACAGAGAACTACTACAGTCTGTTTCCAAGCAAATGGCCATTTGAACTATTTTTTATTTCCATTTGTTTTAAGACATACTTCCAAGATACCAACTGCACAAATTCACTGTATTTATGGGATGTAAGTTTTCCTCATTTCCTCAGTCTGCCTTGGTGTGGAACTACAAGCAATTAAATACCTTAAAAGAGCAAATAAGAAGATAAAATTAGAATTTAAAAAGTCATTAGGACATTTTAAATGTGCAAGCCTAGATCAACAGAGAACACTTCCATCATATTTCACAAGTGTGAAAATCCACAAGGAAATGTAAGAGTCTACCAGGAGTAACAATTACAGATTATTCTAGTCCACCGGTTCTAGTATCAAACAAAAATTTAACTAACAAAGGAAATCACAAACCAGCGATTTAAGGGCACATAAAAAAAATCCTCATTTATTTTTCTCTTGCATGTGCTCATGTTATTATTGCATTAAAACACCACTAAGTTTTATTTCATGCAAATATATTTTTTTCACCCTCCCTAAAGGATATGATTGTGAAAAGATAAATGGAAATGTTTAAAACAGTGTTAACTCCTGCCGGTTTCTTTACACTACCGTAGAGGAAAAATGAAGAGTACGCAGGAAATATTTTTACATGCTACTGTTCAGTGTAGAACGCAGTAGAAAACGGATTGGAGAATGCGGGCATCGATCCCGCTACCTCTCGCATGCTAAGCGAGCGCTCTACCATTTGAGCTAATTCCCCACCTGCGAAAAAAAAATGTCAGAACCTGCAGTTCTGGGCAGGCCCACAGTCTGGAACTGCACTGCTGCTGCCTTTGATTATAAATTCATTGAGAATTTTTTTTTTTTGCTGAATCACTTGTTCCACTCACCAACTGACTGCAACTCACAGCTGGAATCATGTGGTATACCTTACATCATCTACACTACCTTAATAATCTGATTCATCTTTTATAACACAAGACTTTGTTACCTTTGAGCTTTCCAAAAGATGGAGTTACATGCAAGAAACTGTATTTGTTCTTGAAAAAAACCAAAAACAAACAACAAAAAACGAACACAAAACCCACCAAAACAGAAATGACCCACCTTTTATCGAATAACTGTTTCAAACTCCACTAGGAAACCCGTGTTTTTGTCCAATTTTCAAGGCATGCACATAAAAAAACTTGTTCAGGAAATGTTTAATGAGTGAAAAATATCATAGGCTTGACTGAAATAGTTTTATAGGCAAAGCTCATCACACTTATCACTGAATGGGAGTGGTTAGATGGCATCTCCACAGACAAACCCCAACCCTCCATGCCAAAGCAGGATCACTTATAGCAGGTCACACAGGAACATGTCCAGATAGGTTTTGCCACAAAAGGAGGGTCCACAGCCTCTCTGGGCAGTCATCCTTTTGGTAAACTGTCTGGCTTGTCTGGGGTAACAGAGCTAGGCAAAATAAAAAATATCTGTCTTTTCCTTATTTATTACTTTACTATTTTATCTCACCAAATGCATTTCCCTATAACTGTTACTTTCAACAGCCTCAAAACAATGACTTAAAAAAAAAGTTAACACATTCAAACACGACATACATTTGTATGACTTGACACGGCATAAAGCTTACATAGTAGACAGGGAACACAATGAAGTATGGTACGAGGCCGTCTTTCATTATAGATGACTGTGTCTCAAAAGCTCCTTGTTCTTGTTCAAAGTTAATTAAAACAATCGATCAACTACTGGCAACAAAGCTTAAGGAGACCCTTGGAAGGCATCAACTGCACATAACTGTCAAATCAAACTTAAGTAAAATAATCCAACCAAAAAGTGAAATCTTTGGATAGTTACAAGGAAAGCTAAAGAAGCTGCAACTACATTTCTCACTTTGAAAAGCTTTCTTAACACAAGAAATTTATTTGTAGTGAATACCATGATACAAAATCCAGCTGAAGTAAAGCACTTCATTAATTTTTTAATGTGATCTTACTGATGCAGAATCAACCACTTTTAAATCTTGCCTAGGTCTAACAGCACCTGCTTACTTGATCATCTATAGAAACACAGAGCTAACCAACACTCATTATTCCATGGTAAATGTCATCCACTTTTAGCAGTGACGACAAACAGAGTATTTAGACCAGGCATTCCTGAGTAACCACGTTAGGTGTTGCTATTGTAGGGTTGTGGGGCTCAGGGTTTGGTTTGTTTGTGGGTGAGTTGTTTTTTTTTTTTTTGGTGTTGGTGGTGTTTGGGTGGTTGTTTGGGTTTGGGTTTTTTTTTGTCAAAAAAAAAACAACCCAAACCACATCACCTTAATCTTTGGAAAATATAAAGCTTTCCTCACAGAAAGCTGTTTAGCAATGCCTACTATCAATTGAAGAGCTACAATAATCTTAAATGCTTAGTAAACAATTCCAAGTCTGCAGTGATCTCGTTTCAGGTTGTCTAATACTGTTAATATTTTTTTGCTGTAACCTTTTATTCGGTGGAGAAGAGCTGAAATAGCTGCAATATTACTGAACACGTCTAGCAAAGGAGCACTGATGAGCTCCAGAAAAGCTCCTGCCATTAGAAAAATTGCTTAGCTCTTGCTGAAATTTGTTTATTCTTATTTCTCCTTTTTTTTTTTTTTTTCCTTGTTCTTCCTCTGGAAGAACATCCAGCAATACACAAAGATAAAAAGTTCACAAATGCATGAGAGATGGGTTATTGCCTAAACTTTGGAGACTGGAAGGAACCTGAGGACAAAAGGTGCAAGTCAGAGCAGCTCAGGCTAAACAATTTCATCAAGCCTGCTAGCAGGATAAATCAAATGTGGGTTCCCCACCCCCATCTTCCAATAAAACTGTCTCTTTCTGCTAGCAGTTAACCTGATGTTTGGTGTCAAAAGCTCTGAACACCAGGATTTTTTTTTATAAGGCAGAAGAAGCTTTTACAGTTGCAGACAAGCCTTAAATCCCATACTCTCTTTAAAAACAAAACCCCTAAAAAAAACAAAAAGTGACAGAAAAAAAAAGATACATTACACACCCAAGTTGTTTAAGTCACGTTTTTAAGTGCTAGAATCTACCAGGAATACAATTATAATACATTTTGCCCTCCTTAAACATAAATACGTGCATCTAATTATTTGTTCCAACATCCACTCTCAAAGCTATGCCTAGGATAATGCTTCAGACAATTTACAACCTGGAAAAAAATAGACTGAAAAGTAGGCACATTCAGCTGTTACTCCTGCTAGTTACACCACTGCTTTTGGGGAACTTTGGTCAAAACCCGCTCTTCCCAGCATTGCCTCCTGCCCTCGGTAATACGGGCAGATGTTTTCAGCACAGATGGCTCAGGAGGGTACACAGCGCCGGCCACCAGTAGGCTCCCCACACAGGCAAAGATTTTCCTTTGAAGGCTCACCTGCCATCCTAGCGACAGCCTCAAGGCCAGGAGGGGACCGGGCTACAGGAAATCCCTCTCCACAAACAGCAGACTCTGCCACAACGACCTCTTTACCCGAACACCTATATTTAAAGTAAAAAAAAGGGGTGTGGACGAGACTGCAGCACAGGCCTCAACGCCGAAGGTTCCAGCACTACCCAGGGGCGGGAGCGCCCTCAGGGGGCGGGGAGGCGGGAACGCGGGAAGCTGTGGGCCGGGGTGTTGCTGTCAACCTGGGCGAGTCCAGACTGAGATCGTCGAAAGGCGAGGCTGGCGGTGGAGATTTGTATGCAGCCTTTTCCTCAAGGGTTTTACCGTCGTGGTGGTTGTCTCAATGAGCTTCGCAAGTCTGTTTTCGAGGTGATGAGGGTGCTTGGTTGAAGGAGCAGACAGTACAGTGGGGGGTGCTGATCCTGGGAAGGGGTGGGTCTGTGGGTTCTGAGGCTCCTTCTGCAGTGCTGCACTGCCGTGACTTGGGCTTAAACTTTTCCTTCAACAACTGCTATAGAATCTGTCTTAAACTGTAAACATTTAATGGCTATTGTTTTTCTTTCTTTGTGATACTGAATTCCTTCAATGCCTTAAAGAGAAATTTGGACACAGACCTAGAGATTTGTTTCACTTTAATGATAAATTATCAAGTTGAAGATTAGTATATTTAAAACAATTATTTGAACATACTATAGCTGTTCTCAGGTTATTTTGGTTTAATTTATACTTGTTTAACTTCTACTTGGTTCCATGTCTTGTTTCAGTAAGTTTTATCCTACTTAGTGTATTAAAGTCTTAAGACTACCACTGCTTAGTAACAAAAAGCTTCATAGGCAGCAGTACCTGCCAGTCTGCATCCTTGTGAGCCTGTTTGAGGAATCCCTTTCTGAAGCTATGTAGATGTGCTTTACTATTTAAAACCTAGTATGGTGAAATCCTGTTCCTGGTGAGCTGTGTTCACACAAATCCAATGTAAATGCAATTAGAAGGATTCTGTTTGTTTGTCTGTTCGACAACATAGGAACAGATTGTCCAGGGAGTTTTGGAGCAACCTGATCTATCTAGTTGAGGATGTCCCTGGTTGCTGCGGTGGGTTGGAATAGACCTCTAAAGGTCCCTTTCAGCCCACTGCAGTCTGTATCTGTATGACTTTGTAAGGCTTTGGTGACTTTTATTCTGAAAAAGTACTAAAAATAACCCCAACCAAACATAAATTAAAATCTGTAAGACTAACAGTTGGTTTGAGGTTTTTGTGCTTTATATTTCAAAGTTACATATTACTGTTTGAAGGAAAAATTGGGCTTTTTGTCTAAAAGTGATTTTTTGCTCACCTATTTATGTCAGTCATACAGAAAGCAGAAGGCATTCTGACTAAAACAAGATAAAATATTGAGTGGAAATTTCAGTTATCAAGCCAACTCATGTAAAGATAGTTTGTTTCTGTGGTGTATTGAAATGTGTAGTGCCATAACTGTGGCATAACTCTGAGTCACTCTCTGGCATTCTGGAATGTTTTCATCATAACCAAGTGCTGTGTTTCTAGTTACTGTATGACTAAGCAAAGGAACTTCTGGATGTTTCAGAGCTATTGGTGCAAAAATCCAGCTGGCGATGCGAAGACATCACAGAGTAGAAGTAGCAAACTTGTGTACTTTGCCAGACATATTGACTAGTGTGGCTACCAATCAACCAGTCTGTGGTAACTGCAGAATAATTCCAGCTGTAGGAACTTAGTTATCTTCTACAAATTATTTTCAGATGCTTCTTTCCACAGTGGTTATATTTTATTATGTGAGGGAGAAACGTTTTTTCCCAAAGCCATCTGTTCAATCAGTGTGAGGAGGTAGGTAATATGATACTGGAGTTTGTTAAAGGGAGAGTGTGTAGAGGATTTCTGATGCAGGAATTTGGGATTAGACCAGTGGCCCTCTGGGTAGTGACGGAATTGTCGTTTGGGATGTTGCAGCAGCATTTTAGAATCATAGAATCAGTCAGAGTTGGAAGATACCACAAGGATCATCCAGTTGCAACCCCCCTGCCATGGGCAGGGACACCCTACCCCAGATCAGCCTGGCCAAAGCCCCATCCAGCCTGGCCTTAACCACCTCCAGGGACGGGGCCTCAACCACCTCCCTGGGCAAGCCATTCCACAGTCTCACCACTCTCATGGTGAAGAACTTCCTCCTCACATCCAGTCTGAACCTACCCATCTCCAGCTTCGCTCCATTCCTCCTAGTCCTGTCACTCCCTGATATCCTGAAAAGTCCTTCCCCAGCTTTTTTGTAGGCCCCCTTCAGATACTGGAATGCTACAATAAGGTCACCTCGGAGCCTCCTCCAGACTGAACAGCTCCAACTCTTTCAGTCTGTCCTCATAGCAGAAGTGCTCCAGCCCTCTGATCATCTCAGTGGCCCTTCTCTGGACACACTCCAGCATCTCCACATCTTGTAATGAGGGCTCCAGAACTGGATGCAGTACTCCAGGTGAGGTCTCAGCAGAGGGGAGAATCACCTCCCTCGACCTGGTGGCCACACTGTTTTACATAAGGACAGCAGCTCTGTGTGTGCTAGATCTAGTGTGAAATCATAAACAGTTGATTTGTAGATTTTCCCCCCCTCTCTTTAATGCCATCTTCGAAGAGACAAGACTCTAGTACCAAACTATGAATAACAGCTTTGAGCTGCAAGTTCTTTTGACTTCCTGTAATGTCAGGAGGGAATTAGAAGTACAGTAGTGAGGTCTGATTACCCAGCTACCAATCTGATGCTTGGATAGAAAATTAATCCCTGAAAGGGTTATCAAACATTGCAATAGTCTGCCCAAGGCGGTGGTGCAGTTCATGTTCTTGTGGGTGTTCAAGTGGCCTGTGGACCTCGTGTTTAAGGACAGGGTTTAGTGTCAACCTTTCAGTGCTGGGTCGAGGGTTGGACTGGATGACACTTGAGATCCCTTCCAACCAGATATAGCCTGTGATTCTGCGAATGGAGTAGATGGTTGTAATGGAGACTGCAGATCTGACTTGAGCTGTTTGGGGAAATTTTGTCAGTGAGGAAAAGCAAATTCTAAGTGGCAATAACTGCAACCTTACTTTTCATTGGGGAATTAGCTCAAATGGTAGAGCGCTCGCTTAGCATGCGAGAGGTAGCGGGATCGATGCCCGCATTCTCCATTTGTTGCTGAGAAATGTTGCCTTAACTGCAATTTGGCGCTGCCGCGAGCAGCCCTCTTAGGTTTTTCAGTTGCTAACTTTTCGTATAATTAAAAATGTGAGAAAAAAAAAAATTGGACAGAACTGAATTTTACTTCGTCTGTTAGAGGAGAATGACATCAGTTGCAGATGCCTTTGCGAAGTTTTTTGGAGAGTTGCAGTGTTACCTGCTAATGGAGACTTCTCCTCTGCTGCTGTTGTCTTATGCAGTAGTTTATAGCACTGTTTCTATTTTCTTTCACAAACCTGAACGGTTTATGGAAGAGAATCTTACGGTGCCCATTAAGATACTCAAGCTCAAAACACTGGAGAATGCGGGCATCGATCCCGCTACCTCTCGCATGCTAAGCGAGCGCTCTACCATTTGAGCTAATTCCCCCCAATAATATATATAAAGGGCCTCTTCTCTTCCGCTGAATCATAGCTTGGCCACTTTAGTTTTCCCCGTGGGCACTGTTTCATGACAGAGAATCATTTATGTGTTTACGTGAGAAGCTTGTTAACATCAGAGTACTCACGTGGCGTGTGACAACTATGCAGAGGCATTTTCGGCCATGTTACTTTGCTAACAATGCCGATGTTCCTGCACAAAGTCTCCGCTAGTGTTCATTCACCAATTCAGATGGTATCATGTTGGAAAGGATCCACAAAGGTCATCTTCCTCAACCACCCTGCAGGCACCAGGGACACCTCCCAGCTACCTCAGGCTGACCAGAGCCACATGAAGTCTGATTTTGAATGTCTCCAGCAACAGCAACCTGTTCCAGTAATTCACCACTCTCATTGTGTGAAGAACTTCCTCCTAATGTGCTGGTAGTTTTCTCTAAGGGATATAACTTACTGGATGACAGTGTCCAGCCAAAAGAAAATACATTACAAAAATTAAGCATCAGCTAGTTGCAACTTGCCTGAAATAAGGCAGCACCTCAGATCCATCCCAACTCACGTTCAGGCCAAGATCTGGAGCTAAACCCACAGTGTGTCTCCAAGTGTGCTGCTGCCTAACCTCAGGCTCTGCACAACTATGAAAGTTGTTTCTCACCATCTCCTGCAGCACATTGTAACTGACCACTTCACTGGAGTAAATGTGAGGGGGAAAATAAAATATGTAGAAGTGGTTTCAGTCCTTCTCATAGGCGCACGTCATGGGCTCAGCAATAGCCTGGTGCACATCTGCAGTTGGGATCTTTCCCATATCACATTCACAGGTTTCAGCTCTATGTGCAGTTTTCTGTATCTACCCTGTGCAGTCTGAGACAGTGTGAAAATAACAGATTACCACTCCTAGTTTTTCCTGCTCAAATCTCCCTCTGCTGCAACTGAGAAGACCTAAAGATTGGACAGTTCAGCTCACAGAGTCAGATAAGGGTGAGGAAAGACCTCTACAATAATTTCAGTGACTAAAATGTGTATTTCATATACTGGCCAGCCCATTGTTTAGTGATCTTGAATTTGTTGTGATTGATAAGTTTTCAGGTAAGAAAACAAAACTACAGAAATTCTCCACTTGGTTTGGAGACATTCCTTATCCACATGGCTAAAAATAAATTTTAAAATTTCTATGGGGAGTTGCGGCTGTGAGGGCTTTATACTTTCGTTTAACACAGGTCCCTTTGATACAGCTCTCTGGCAACACTAATATTAACTGATTTTTACTTCGAGTTTTGCTTTCTAGATTGTCTTCTTAGGGCAAATAGAAGTTTTGTTTTATCTTCGGGCTGCTCTGCTGTGATGTGATTGCCCTGAGCATGGAAGCAGCAGCTAGCCTTTGCAAAAGATGAGTGGCCCTGAAAGGCTGCAGGTGGTGACTTTGTCATGCAGTATGTGGGGAGTTTGTAGTCTTGGACCAAAAATAGTGAGTGCTCTGGAGCATGGGTCTGGGCCTGTGGTAAAGGAATAGTCAGCAGCCAATTGCATTGGTGTTACTGAATCTGCGGTTAAAAGGCTTGTTGTGGGAGGGGAATTAGCTCAAATGGTAGAGCGCTCGCTTAGCATGCGAGAGGTAGCGGGATCGATGCCCGCATTCTCCACGTGTTAATTTTGTTTTGGGAGTAAAAAAATCGGTGAACTGGAATTCGGAAGTAAAATAAGCTCTTTTCTTGGTTGTTTGTTTTTTTGTTTGTTTGGGGTTTTTTTTAGGTGAATATGATTTATTTCTTAAATACTGCCATACGTTTGACTAGAATAAACTCATATTAAAAAAAAAAGCAAACAAAAAACCCCAGAAACCCACTTTTATGAAGAGAGGACCAAACTGTAACTTCCTCTCATTAAACTAATTAATAATTTATTTAAAAATTTTCATACACCTATCAAACGTCTTTTCTGGTTTGTCTTGTTTCTTAATACTTCACGTGGAAATGGTAAGTGAAATATTGCACGAGTATTATCTGACGCTTCGCTTGTTTCAGATTCGAAAGTGAACGTTTTTATGCGTGAACGTAGAGACCAAAGCGGGGAGAGGTCTGTAGCGTGGCGCTGAGGCGACAAATGCGTGAAGGTTGGAGGTTTGCTGCTCTTACGTTAGGACGAAGGAAGGGGAATTAGCTCAAATGGTAGAGCGCTCGCTTAGCATGCGAGAGGTAGCGGGATCGATGCCCGCATTCTCCAGTGTGTTTTTTTCGGACAGATAGTATAGAAAGTGAAACTACCAAAATAAAATGGGTTTTGGTAAAATGTTACTTCTGTTCTAATTTTTATTCCTTCCTCCCTTCATTCCTTTGCATGCTTTTCTACCAAAATCAGACTTGAATAACTGCCTTTGTCAATTCTTCTGTAACTGTTAGACTCCTGGCTGGATTAAGCAAAATTTGGCAGAAACAGAGCACTGTAATGTGACATTTTCCCAGGCTTTAATAAACAAGGGCTGAATGATGGTTAGAGACCTGAATCAGCATGTCCTTTTGATCAGACAGTGAAAATTAGTTTAGGAATGTTTGGTTTTCTTCATCTGCCTGTTTTCTGTCCAGAAATAGAGGATCTTCTCTCCATTTATTGTTGTGAAGCTGTATGAGCTGAACTGGTCAATTCAGGTTTAAGACCAAAAGTTGTCACCTATTTTGCCCCAAGACTGTATTCTAGAAAGCACACTACAGCAACTATGTATTTCAGCCTGTGTGCAGCTTATAGTTGAGCTGTTTTTTATATCACTGCTTTTAAGAGGCTAATGCCTGCTTGACTTGTGTTAGAGCTTCAGCGACAACTTCAACCATTTCACTGCTTCCCCTAACTGACTTGCCCTATACCTTATCGACTTCTCATCTTTCTCCACCTGCATGTCTCTTTATGGTCCACTTCCCCCTGACTCTTCTAGAAACAGCTGCCCAGCAAGTACAGGTTTTTGTATCTTGGTGACCAGTGCTGCTAAATCTTCAGTATTGAGTGTTTGCTAAGCACGTTACAGTGTGCAGAAAAGCCTGTATCTTTCTTCACATCTTCTGTCTGCCTACATCTGAAGAAAAAGCATATGTGGAACCAGCAAAATGCTGCCCTGATAACAGTCAGGGGCATGTTTATGGGTACTGTGTTAGTTAGTACCTGGTTCTTGTCCCACCAACAGCCTTTAATAATTCTGCCTTATCAAAAAATATTTTCAACTGTTATCTCTGCTGTGTGGTTTCTTAGCTTATCAACTGTTGTAAGAAGCATAGACAAAGACAGCTTACGTGTCTGTTGCTCTCAAGCATCCCAAGATCTCTTTAGGTAAGTGAATACTTTTTTTTCTCCCCTTACTCTTTGCAAAGGCAGAGCATGTGCAGTTTGGAACATTTCTCAGTAACATCCATCTTCAAAACGGGTTATGCAAAGATTCTAACCTGCTGGTTGCACTTAGATAAAACAGACCATATAAAGCAGCTGCTTTTATACACAACATTGTATTTTTCAATTAAAAAAATCCCCGGTAGCAGACCCTTGGGAGCATTATTGTTTATACCAGGGGAAACAGCTTACCTTTTGTGGGCATTCTCACATTTGCAGTAAAAACAGTGTTCAACCTGCTTCAGCTCCCTGGTCAAGCTGGAGCTGCTCTTTTCAATTAGTGAGAGAAAGATGTGAACAGGCAAGTTTCTGGCACGATGCTCTCCTCTGGTGGCATATTCCAGTCTTGAAATGACTTGCCTTTTTTTTTTTTTTGTTAAATTAGCTTAATTGTAACTTTTAACAGCATAGGATCAATGCAGTAAATTACAATATAGAGTTTGAGACAATTGCATAGAATAAGGAAAATATTCTCAGTTTAAGTAAACTACTTTCATCTTCCTATTGCTTTGTGTACACTTCAAATTAACGTATGTATGGTCAGGATCTTTTAATCAGATTTTTTTAACTAAAAGGCTGTTTACAATCATTTCCATTCTATCTCCCTAATTACAGAGTGGCACTTGCAGTCCTTGCTTGTTACAAACTACCACTACAGACTGAAAACAAATAATCTCCAGCTACTACATACAGGCTTTAAGAGCCACCTGGTGGGATTCTCCTGCAAGTAACTCTGTAAACAGTAAATAGACTAATTCCTAATAAGGATCTGCTCATTTTCACTTCAGCATCTATTTCAAAAGCCCTTTTAAGTCCAGTAACTTTATTTCAGGTTGCAGTAATACTAACAGTCAAATTGCATTTACTAAAAGTCATTTAAGATGAATTTTTACAGTTCAAATAGAAATACATACAACATCATGAGCATGTTCTACAAAATTTCATAAGACCAGACAGCACATGACAGTAGCAATTACATTTAGCTAAAATGTAAATAGCATTTTTCAGCTGAGAATACTTAGATGATACCTTGTGCTGACAGAAGTGCCAATTCATTGTTGCTACACTTCTCAAAAGAAGTGATAGCCCCAAATCTCAGAAATCTTGCAGACTGGCACTGTTGTAAGGCAAAGTGAAGCCACAACATTTGGCTTGCAAGGAAAAGCTATGCTTGTCATAGTGAATGACAGTCCCCAATCTCAAACGTCTTGCAGACTGACACGGTCTCAAGTAAGGCAAAAGTGAAAGCTGCGGCAGTCGGCTCAAAAAGAAGAGCTGATTCACAGCAGCCTAACGGTCTTCCCAGTCACAGTCAAGAAGTCATCATCAGCCAAGGCACGAAGTGCTTCTTCAAACATTTCCTTTGTGATGGCCTTAAAGAGAAGTAGTAAATCAAGAGTGGATGAGATGGAAAATACTTTAAAGACAAAAATGCCTTGATTCCCACCAATTTTCTTAGCAGATTTTAGTTTGCTACTTTTGCCACTTCAAATCTGGCCTAGAAGCCTGAAGCAGAATAAACTAAGATAAAGCAAAGATTCAGTTCATTTATCTGTAATAGAATTAGCTTTCTGGTCACGTGAGCTGATATCTCAGTTTTCCTCCATCATGTGGTTTGAGGACAAGACTGATTTGGAAAGACATCACACTTTTGAAAATTCCTAACGAAGATGTGAAAACAAAGCAGAAAACTTACTGTATCAGACTGTGCTCGGAGGTCTTCAAAAAGCTGTTGGTACTTCAGAGCTGGTGTTTTACCCTTTGACTGGATAAGTTTCCTTAAGGCTTGAGCCAACTCTTCTCTCCGCTTACGAGCTGTTGCGCTCATTCCTTATAAAACAAAAGACATGGATGAAGTAGGACACGTCCAGTGACATTTACTAATTACCAATGCCTGTAGCATCCAAGCTTTAACACCACAGAAACACAGACCTGTAGTGAGAATGGATATGTCCACAATTCCTGTCCTTGGATCAGTGGCAGATTGTTTCAGTGCTTCCCGATGAAGGCGTTTGGCTTCTTCTACATCAACAGTTTCCACTTTCTCAGAGAAGCGTACTTTAGCGTGGGCTTCCGCCAGGCGGATCAGAGACTCGAGCTGTCGAGGGTATGCAGAAACCATTCCCCTCCCACTGCCAATCTTCCTCATGTCCACATATGCCTGAAAAATGAGTCATTAAGTATTTCAATAAACCCTCTATTATTCATAGAATCATAGAATCATAGAATCATAGAATGGTTTAGGTTGGAAGGGACCTCAAGGATCATCCAGCTCCAACCCCCTGCCACAGGCAGGGACACCTCCCACTAGAGCAGCTCGCCCAAGGCCTCATCCAGCCTGACCTTAAACACCTCCAGGGAGGAAGCATCCACCACCTCCCTGGGCAACCCATTCCAGTGCCCTACCACCCTCACTGTAAAGAACTTCCTCCTAACATCCAGTCTAAATTTCCCCCCTTCCAGCTTATACCCATTCCCCCTCGTCCTAACATTACTAGACCGTGTAAATAGTCCCTCCCCAGCTTTCCTGTAGGCTCCCTTCAAATACTGGAAGGCCACTATAAGGTCTCCTCGAAGCCTTCTCCTCTCCAGGCTGAAGAGGAGAATAATTCATTATTTTCAGAGTCCACTTCATCCTCTGTCTCCTCTTTCAGAATACAAGCAAGCCATTTTAAATACTGTGTTTCTGTTCATACACCTTCACCTGCACTAAAGGACGACCACATCACATATACTTCTTGCTATAAAGCAGTTAAGCCAGGATAATGATTCGAGTTTTGAATCACTTTTGAAAACTTAGGAGTAGTCTTACAAAGTAGTACTTGTTCCTGTGGGGACACATTTTGTTTCAGTAGAATTTTATGGGTTTTATGTGCTGGAACCAAACCAATGCATTTGAAAACTAAAGATTCAAGTGCAGAACAACTTCTGCACTGTTCCCTCTTTCCCTTTAAATGCTGGTGATTGTGATTTGTGAAAGATCTTATAGAGAAGATGTACATGTGCTTCTGTCTGCGTACAAGAAGTGCACGTTTATATTCTTAACAGCAACTCTTTTACCTCAATGAGGGCTTGGCTTGCTTCTTCGCCTAACCTGGGAGCTACGTAGCCACGAGCATACGCAATGTAATCCCTCAGTACTGCCATATCCATGTACTCCTCCTCCATCTTTTCTTCACTGTGGTAGTACAGTGAAACCAAGTGGCGAGCAAGACGTCTGTCATAAGCTTCATCACGTGGATCCAACATTAAAAAGATCAAGTCAAACCTGAAGAGGATGAGAATCCACTATTAGTGTGTGCCTTCTTGCCATTTGAAGTAGTTTGTTTTAGGGATTCTGTTCTAAGTACAGGTAGGAGTTATTTGATTATTAATTCCTACTCTCAGCAGCATTTGTGCTTTTAAACTGAAATGACAATTGGCCTAGAATTCTGAAAGAATATCACATGCAATAGATTTGCTTTCACCCTATAGACTTGACACTTTGGAAGTGAAATCCCTTCTGCAAAATTCATAACCTGTCTTCAAGGCTGACAGTTTTTATTTTCTTACCAAAAGCATCTAACAAAACCAGCTAAGCTTACATCCAATAAATGGTGGAACCAAGATGCTGTACAAATCTAGTTTAGTACACCCATACTAAGGTACTGTTTGTCAGGAAGTGGCTAAATTAAGCAGCTCTTAATTCTAAGCCGTAAGTGCTCTGACAATATCCAGTATATCAGCACTGTACTTCAAATGTGAGGAATTCCCACCCACACTGGACAAGATGCAACTGCAGCACATAGATTAAATTTTATCAGCAGACACTAAATGTTGGTCTAACAGCTATCACCCAAAGGGCTGGCATTGCCACCTCCACAATTACACTTGACAAAACACCAAGCAGGCACAAATCTTCAGATTCTGCCACCTCTGCTCCAAGTTCCCTGATCATCAGTGTTCCATTTTTAAAGTTTTATGGCGCTCAGAAGAACATCCTGAGTTTTGTTCACTCTAAGTTTCAGAACAACTCTCTTGACGATTATGAAACAACAGAAAACCAACAACAGAGAATTTGAAGAGATCCTACAAATCTCACCACATCTTCTGTTCAAGGTGTAAATACTAAACGGCAATCCTTTGTTCACACAGAAACTGTAAGAGCATTTGAAGGAAGTGCTAGAGAAGCTTTCCATCATGCTCCAAAGAACAGAGTTGTTCTGGACTAAATTCCTGTGATATTTAGTCATTTTCATAAGCCAAAGTGTGAGACACGCAAGCAAGAGTTTAGTACCTTGACAAGAGGGTATGAGGAAGCTGGATGTTCTCAATAGTAGTCTTTTTGGGATTCCATTGTGATTCTATAGGGTTAGCTGCTGCTAGGATAGATGTACGAGCATTCAGTTGGCAAATAATTCCAGCCTGTCAAAATGAAAAAGATCACTGAAACCAGCCACAGCTGTGTCCCACCAAAACTTCTTCCCTCATCTTTGTGAGATCACCAATGTCACCAAATGGGTTCTGTAGTCAAGAAAAATTGATGACAAAAGCCCTTCAGAATCAAGGAAGACCAAAGGCATCTGGAAATACTAGTGTGGTACAAAACCTGATTTTGTAAGTGAGTTGTTGCATCGGTACATAATCTAGAATTGATCCACTGACAACAACACTGTGAGCCTTTGTTCTTCTGCTCCATTTTCTGTCTCAGCTGCCTAGCATGTACCAGACTGATGGGAAGAATCCAGAATTAAACAGGCACATACCTTTGCGATGGAGAGAGTCTGTTGTTCCATCACCTCATGCAGTACTGATCTTGTGCTTTCATTCATTTTATCAAACTCATCGATGCAGCAGATGCCATTGTCACTCAGTACTAGAGCACCTGTCTGAAGAACCAGTTGCCGTGTTTCTGGGTCTTTCATCACATATGCAGTAAGACCAACTGCACTGGAGCCTCTGCCAGATGTGTACTGGCCTCGAGGAACCAGGTTGTACACATACTGGAGCAGCTGCGATTTGCTAGTACCAGGGTCACCACAGAGAAGAATGTTGATCTCGGCACGAAAATTGCCTCTTCCTGTGTGAGTAAAATCCTTCCTTGATCCCCCAAAAAGCTGAAGCAGAATACCCTATAAAAAGAGCCTCTGTAAGTGTCAAAACATTACCTTTTGTACAGCTAACACAACAAATCCAACTGTTGAACCGAAACATGGACTGGATGATCCTGGATGAAGCTGGCTGATTCTATGATCTCATGAACTGAAACACTGCTACAATTCACACAACTCAGACACGAAAGACAACACTTCAAGCTGGTTTTAGTTGTCTTTAAAACAGTTCATTGCAGATACGTTCATTAGAGTTTGTTACAGATTTAAACTAGCAGGCCCTAGGAACTCAGTTTAAGTTGGAAACTAGATTTGTACCAAATCCATTGCAAGATGTGTTTAATTGCAATGCTGGTAACAAACTCTGCTGACAATAGCAAAACCAGAACAGACTATTGTTTTCCTTAGGGCTATGTTTAATCTAGGACTAAAGTACTATTACCTCTTTCACACAGTTAGAAATGTGCTATCTTTATCAGCTTTTTAGTCAAGGCTAACCAAGTATTTTCTTTTCAGGAAAACTGTTTTACTGCATTCACAACATCACTGCAAAGTTCTTTGCTTGCCCATAAAGCCTCATTTCATTGAACAGTTTCCTCCTTTCTGCAGAGTACTGTTGCTCCAGCGCATGTTGGTTAAAAGCACTCTCAAATATTGAAGATAGAAATCTTTGTATGTTGTTGTAAACACATTTTGACCAGAACCTGAAGATGTCCCTTGATGAAGAGTCCCTGTCTTTCCACAGCTCCACCCACTACACCTGAAGGGTCCTACTCGTGTGGTGATAAGAGAACAACAAATAGAATGCTTTTACTTCATTTCCATTGTATGCTTTGGAATGTAGCTTCTTGCTATTTCAGGAATGTCTGAACTATGATAATGTATGAAGCTATCAGGTAAAAATAAAGGCTTCTTAGGTGTCTGACATTACCTTGAGAGTGACTACTGACTGTAGTTTTTCCCATAATAATGTTTGTAATACCTTTGCTGAACATTTTATTGAACAATCCCTTCTTAGATACATCCTAAATAATTGTTTTAACATCTCAAAAGCCAGTAAAAGTCATTGTAAAGCTATTTTCATCTTGTAGACGCCTCTTTCCACCACTCACTCTGCTACAGTTACTTATTTTCTTGTGATCACCAGTAATTCAGGAAATGCCCACAATGCATGCTGCAATTAAGTTTTCCCACTTCTGTTGCTTTTCTGCCTTTCAATATCTTCCCTCTGATTTAGCCTCCTGAATATCACAAAAAGAATTAGATACACCTACAACCAACTTTTTTTCACTTTTGAAGCCTCAAGTCACTTCTATGGCAAACCAGAATTACAAGTGTGTTTACATATAAATACATTTCTTACAAGAGAAAAACAGATTTTCATTCACCTTTTTGATGTCTTCATGCTCATAAATACTCGGGGCCAAGGCAGAGGAGAGCCTCTCATAGATGTCTGGTTTTTTAGAAAGCTCTTTCAGCATTTTGACTCGTTCCTCTGTAAATATTTTTTGCTCTGTTTCCTCATCAACACCATGCAGGCGCTTGGAGTCTGTCTTGCGATAGTGTATGACATCAATGTGGGTCTTGTAGACAGATTTGACACTGCTGACCCTTGGATTAACTCGAATTGGGACTGCTCTGTAGATACCTAAATAAAAGTTTTAACCACACCATTAGATTGAAAAAAAAAAATCATAGTCATTCTACAACCTCAACATTTTACACCTTCCCTTAGAAAGTGAAGCTCTTCACTGCAGCCCAAGTATTTCAGTGAGTTTATCTCCCAGTAGGAGTACATCATATAGGCATCAGTGGGACATATTTAAGTCATCTAGACCCTACTTCTGCAGGTACATGAAACATTCCTGACACAAATGTTCTCAACAAGACAAACGCTTAAGCGTTTTGCAAGAAAATTAAGGCAGCTCTGCCGCTTAAATCCACCTCACTGTCTACTTATCTAACCCAGACATAATCAGGTTGTCTATGAGAATATTATGGGAGACTGCGACGAAAGCCTTGTTGAAGTCAAAATAAAGAACATCCACTGCTCTAGACATCTCATTCTAGAAGGTTGTTAGCCACTGGAAATCCATGCTGACTACATCATGTCACCTTCTTGGCCTTCATGTGGTTAGAAACATCCTCAGAACTACTGGCTCTGTTGTATTCCCAGGGGTCAAGATATGACTGACTACCTGTAGCTCTCTGCCAGTATCTTAGTCACTGTGAGTTTTCAAAGATAACGGAGTGGCCTGATAAGGCAGTGGTCAGATCCCTCAGTACTTGCAGGTCTCTTTACAGACACTTAAGAGCAGTGAAAAAGGATGCAAATACTCAAACCAAACCTTACCTGTGACATTAACTCTATCACCTGGCTGAACTTTATCAACAAGATCATTGTGAGCGAACAGCACAACTGTATGTGGGGTCTGTCCAGGTGGCATATCTTCAGGAGACTCCTGCAGTTTGATCTAGTAAAAAACACACGTAGTTTAAAAAAAAGAGGCAAATAGCAAAACTTTTCCACAGAGCATACAATGGTCTGTGGAATGGTATTTGCATGGTCTTCAGCATCATTTTGACTCGGGAACGTTGCTCAAAACCAAAATACCCCAACCCCAACAGCAAAAGTAGTTACTAATAAAAGGGTGCAATGAAGGTAAGAATTCTGCTGGTTGCTACTGGTATAGCTAAAATGATGCAACAGGAGAGGCTCATCTATTCCATATACAGTTGTACATACTACATATACATAAGAGTTTTCCACCTGGAAATATTAAAATGTGGACACACAATTTCATACTTTTCATGCATTTCTCCTCCAAAGCAGGCTTACCCTTTCACCAAGTTTTTTTCACGTTCCAAAGCACTTTTCCCTTTTCAAAACACTGAGTCTCAAGACAGACACATTAATGTTATTGATGATATTAGGAAGGTGGGAGAGGAAGACTGGAAACTATTTCAGCCACTACCTCAGCACCACATACCATCTGTTTGTCAGAGAACATGGATCGATTGTGGATCAGTGCCATGCTGTGCGTGGTGTTGCAGTTCTTGCAGACAGACGGTTCTGCGATCCTGCCACGATCGATTTCTACTCGGGTGGTGAAAGAGCAAACCTGGCATTTAAAGAAGGCTTCCTGCATCTCAGGCATTAACTGGGAGGTTCTGATGACCATTCCACTGATGGTGATAAGCTGATCAATATCTGCAAGATACAGAGACTCAAATCTACTCTTTGTATTCTGAATTATTTTAAATAAGCTTCAAAACTCTGTTTTTAGGTGGGAGGCAGGCATTCAGTTAGGTGCTTGTGTAAGACGAACCAAAAGAGAGTCAAAAACACATGGTACAAATAGTCCTATTTACAGGAGTTACTTACACAGAAGTTTTGCACTTGCAGAACTAAGGAGTAACTGATGCCAGAAGGGATTTCCTTTATGGATAAATTGTTCTGCATTTGGGTTCTAAAGCACAGCACAGACTTATTTAAACAAAAGGCATCGGTCTGGGTGGACTATAAGTACAGTTTTGTGTAATTCTTTGTTAACATGCAGGAAAAATATATAAATCCTTAAGATTCTTTACTAACACAGTAATCAAAAGTGTACCTTCAGGATTTAGACTTCTCATGTTCCTTGTCTTCAGTGCATTATATGGCCTGACTTGAATTTGATGTTCTAATATTGAATCAGGGTAACGGTCAAAAAATATTTCATTGACAGCCATGTCAAATGTTGGGATAACTTCCTGTGTAAAAATGTTGGCAACAGTTAAAAGCTTCCAAGTTAAAATAAGAATCATAGAACAAAATATTTTTGCATAAAGTATTTTGTGTGCTTCTGATAAGCCAAGAATGACTAAAGTTATGCCAGCTGATCATTTTCCTAAGCTTGCTGTTTACATCAGATTCATTCCTTTAAATATTGCAAAGGAAAGAAAGAAAAGGTACAAGAGTTGGGACACTGCAAGTTTGCCATCTACTATGAAATAAAAAAATTAAATAAAATAAAGAAGCCACTTTGCACTTAAACATTAAAAGGCAGGAATAGGAAAGGGCCAGCTGAAAGCCAGAAGACAAGTGGCAGTACTTCACCTGAGGATAGCAGACCAGTTGCCTGTAAAGATTTTCATCAAATGATCTTAGATGGTCACAATTTACATTCAGGAATGGTTCCCCAACGATATTAATCTGCAAGGTATTAAAAAAGAAATCTTTAGCTCAGCAGCATGCCAGACTGAAAATTTAGATGTTGCTTTTCCAAGTACCTCTTCAAGGCGCTGCATGTAGCGTGGCTCGTTAAGATTCAACCCAATGTCTTCATCCTCTTTAGCTACCGGGTCAATGAAGCGCTGAAGAAATCTCTGAGTGTCAGAGGTAATGGGGAAACAAGATGGGAAAGATGAGCAAAATTAGCAGTACCAACACCCTCCTTGTATCAGTTTCAACCAACAGTTGTTTAAATCAAACTAGGTTTTCATCAAAAAAAGGGAAAAAGCAAGTTGTTAACTCACCTGGAATTTTTCTTTGCATGAGGCCACATTAACATCTGTTCCCCAAATAACAAGCCTTTGTCCAAGAGACTGCTCAGTTGTTACATCCTCAGTTGGCTGCATGGAAACCAATTAAGCATAAGCAAATAGGCAGAGCTCTTTACAAACAAGTTGTGAGGTTCAAGGCCGAGACATTCACCTACCCCATCTGAGTGTAAGTCCACTTGTCTGGCTTTACGGACAGACCCAAGATCTGGCCTCTGCCTAACTGGAGTCCCTCGCACTCCACTTCGTGGGGTGCCCTCCACCCTGGAGCTGGGTGTGCCATAAGTCAGAGGGGAACTGATGTCGAAGTCAAGAGGAATAGCTACCAAAAAAAAGTTTTATTGTGATTATTAAAACACTTTACATTTAGAGCAGATTAAATTTCAGCCTCTGCATCAGTCACATCACTCTCATTAACCTCACTATCATGTAAAAATCACTTTCACTGTTTTGTTACAAAAGAAACAAGAAATATCTTCCAAGTCCGGCTAGAACTTTTCTCCACATCAACACCTCTCCTGAAAGATACCAAGTTCTAGTAGAGCTTCAGTAGGAAACTTCAGAGCAGTACTGCACCGACACTACACTGCTGCTCAAGCACATTTCTCAGTACAGTATAATCACAGGTACACATTCCTACCACAGTTTTAAGCTACAGCAGCACATCTGCACCCCTGACACTGACAACACTCCCGTGCTGTGCGAAAATCAAACGAGAAATCTGAGCCAGAACTCTTCCGTTACACAGTATTTTTCATCCGCATCCAGTACCCTCGTTGGCTCGCTACACAACGGCACCAGCACCAACCCTCACGGGGTGCATGGGCAAGCACCGTCCTGTAGCCGTACCGGAGTGGCGAAACTGCGGGGGGCTGGAGAACAGAGCATCGGCGGCTCCGGGGCTCTGGACGTCAGCAGGTGGAGAGGTGGGCATGGGCTGCAAGTCTCCGGTGGAGGTGGAGTCGTCTGTGCGGCGCTTCTGCGAAGGCGGAGACCGAGCATCTTGTGCTGCAAGACACAAGCAGACCGGGGGCCTGTGTTTCTATGTCCGCAGTCACTGTACGAGTCGGGGACAGATACAGCGAGACAGCGGCCGGGAGAACACGCCTGGGGCGAAGAGACGGTGCCGCTTCCCCGGCGACAAGCAGAAAGCGGAGCGAAGCCCACCAGGCACCCCACATCCGCTCGCTTCCCCCCTGGCCCCTCCGCTGCCCTGTTCTGCCCATCGCTACGGCCGCTTTCTTCCTGGGCTGACTCATCCCCACCAAAGCACTTACGAGTCGGGGGGTTGCTGCCGCGGCCTCGCTTGCTGCGGCGCCGGCTGGGGGTGGAGGCGGGCGACGACATGGCGCTGCTCCGGCTCCCGCGGCGACTTTACCTGCAGGGTAGAATCGAGGACAAAAATGGGGGCTGCGGGCGCTAAGCTCCCGCCAAGCCCCGGCCTGAAGGTTTCCCCCCGCCTCCTCATACACAGCAAGCGCGGAGCAGCCAGGGGCAAAAGGGCAGCGACCCTCGCCAAGACCCTCACCCACCTCTGCAGCCCAACAGCCCTAAATACCGCAAGAGACTCCCCGCCAAGCCCGTCGCGTGGCGCGCTCTCGCGGGCTTTCTGACCAATGGATAGGCGCGATCGTAATGGGAGCGCCCAACGCAGGCAAAGCGGGGGATGCGGAACCGATTGAGGAAAGGGAAAGGAGAAGAATTCTTCAGACCTCCGGCATGCGGGCCGGACCCTGATCGATCTTCTGCAGTAAGGACAGAAGAGTGCTGCAAGATACTCCTTGTGCTACGAGAGGAGGTTACCCTCAAAAGCGGCACAGAACCCACCCCCCAGCCCAGAGTGGAACCGCCCGCAGCGGCCCGAATTTCGCGGCAAAATTAGTGCTGCGGGCGGGCAGGGAGGCGTGGGGACGGCGGAGCAGCCCATTCTCCTCGGATGGGGGAATCTAGGACTGTCTACAGCCCCAAAGCCTCATCCATGACACAGTTCCTTAGACGGTCGCGCCGCCCGTGGCGTCTTGATCCCCTCAGGGCGATCTGGCCGACGTCTGTTCGCGTTTCTCCTACCTCTCAGTTGTCCAATCTTGATGCCACAGAAGATGCCCCCTGAGTGGCTGTGTTGGATCCTACTGGAGGCGAGTTCTTCCTGCCCACTTCCGCCTCTCCGCAAAACGCTGCCTGCGCTGCCGGCCCGGTGTGGTATGGCTGTTATCCGGGAGTGTCTGTGCCAGCTGCATCGCTGTCTGCAGCCCAGCGATGCGGCCAGCGCCGCCGTGCACGGTTACAGTCTGCTCCGCAGCCTGGGCGAGACCTGCCTCATCAGCCTGGGCAGCGGCAAGCAGGGTGCGCACCCGAACACGTCCACAGCGGGTGGTGCCTGGGGCTGGGGGGCTTCAGGGGCTCTGAGCAAGGCCTGGAGCGGCTTTTGCCTCGTAGATGTCTTTCAAATAGCAAGTGCTCGTCCTGGGGAGGGCTCCTTAATGGTAGAGGGGCATACAGACCAAGTCGGTGGCTCTGGCAGCTCTCCGGCAGCTCTTCATTCAACGCGATACTTGAGAGCTGCAGGCGTGATATAAAAAGTTGATTTCGGGGGAAGATGCCCCAGCTAAACCTTTACCTTGGTAATAATGCTTTGGTGTGTGCCACTTGCTGCTCACCTGCCTTCGGGATCTGGTCCCCTCCAGTCCCTGGGGAGATCAGAAGAGCCTGCATTAAGTTGTGTTTGCTTTGGTGACAAGCGTCAGTTTAAGACGTTAAGGCATCCTCTGCACATGGTGACCGCTGAGCCGTGTCCAGCCCTGCCTGCTCTGGAGGGGAAAGCAGGGGCCTGACGGTTTGTTTGCTTCCTGCAGCCCTGCACCTGTCTCTGCTGTTCTCCCCAGAGCAAGGCTTGCCTGTCTTCATCCACAGATCTCTTGGCATGGAGGAGGTATGTTGGAAACTTTAAAGAAGTGTTGATCATAGTGCTATATGAACAGCATCTTGTATTAATACACAAAATCTATATGTTTTTTAACATTACAGTTTCGAGATTGCAGGGAAGAAGCATTGAAGTTTCTGTCTGTCTTTATGGAAAAAGTGGGTGACAAAGTCCATCCTTATGCCTCTATTGTTAAGGTAGGTAAAGGAAGATAATTTCCTAGAGTTCTCTGCTGAATGACTGAAACTATTTTGATGGGTCTCGTACTGTGGCTGATTTGCAAACTACCCTTCAGCCCTCCTCATCTCCCTTACTCATCACTGGTGTTCTTGTGAGAGATGAGTCACAGAATGTTAGGGGTTGGAAGAGACCTCTAGAGATCAAGTCCAACCCTGTTACCAAAGCAGGATCACTTTGTGCAGGTCACACAGCGAGGCATCTAGGTGGGTTTTGAAAGTCTCCAGAGAAGGAGTCTCCACAGCCTCTCTGGGCAACCTGCTCCAGGGCTCCAGCACCCTCCCCATAAAACAGCATCTCTTCATGGAGAGGTGAAACTTCCTGTGTTCCAGGTCATACCCATTGTTCCTTTTCCTGTCATAGGGCACACCAAAAAGAGCCTGGCACCTTCTTCTTGATACCCACCTCTTAGATACTTACAGAAGTTGATCAAATCCTTTCTTNAGGGGTTGGAAGAGACCTCTAGAGATCAAGTCCAACCCTGTTACCAAAGCAGGATCACTTTGTGCAGGTCACACAGCGAGGCATCTAGGTGGGTTTTGAAAGTCTCCAGAGAAGGAGTCTCCACAGCCTCTCTGGGCAACCTGCTCCAGGGCTCCAGCACCCTCCCCATAAAACAGCATCTCTTCATGGAGAGGTGAAACTTCCTGTGTTCCAGGTTGTACCCATTGTTCCTTTTCCTGTCATAGGGCACACCAAAAAGAGCCTGGCACCTTCTTCTTGATACCCACCTCTTAGATACTTACAGAAGTTGATCAAATCCTTTCTTAGCCTTCTCCAGACTAAACAGCCCCAGGTCTTGGTCTTTCTTTGTGGAAGAGCCATTCAAGTCTCTCATTCATCCTCATAGCTCTCTCAGACTCTATCCAGCAGATACTTGTCTCTCTTGACTTGGGGAGCCCAAAACTGGACATGGTATTCCAGGTGTGGTCTCACCAGGGCAGAGTAGAGGGGGAGGAGAACCTCCCTAGCCCTCCTGGACACACTTATTGCATCCCAGGATGCTGTTGGCTCTCGGCCACAAGGGCACATGGCTGTGCCATGGTCGGCTTACTGTCCACCAGGACTCCAAGGTCTTTCTCCATGGAGCTGCTTTCCAGCAGGATGACCTGTAGTGCCTGATGTTACAGTTCCCTAGATGGAGGACTCTGCACTTGTCCTTACAGAATTTGATGAGGTTTGTCTTTACCCAGCTCTTCAGCCTGTCCAGATCTCATTGAATGACACGGGGTGTGATTTGTCCCACAGAGAAGTGTTGGATTTTTTTACTTCGAGTGTAGACTTTATTATTACCTCTTTGTAGGTAAATAATAGGTATTAATTTTGAAAATGTGATTGAAACAAAACCCACACTCGAAACTTGTAATTTATACAGACTGAATTCATAGTTCAAGCCTAATATTTTAAATGTTTCTGTAGGTGATGGTTGATTTTAAATACCGATTTTTTTTTTAACAGTTCTCCTGCAATGTTACTTTTGCAACATACATAGAAATTGCTGGAGGCTATCTTATTTCTGAAAATGAGGTTCCTTGAGTCTAGATTGCTGAATAGTGCTGCTTTGCATAGAAATGCTTGACTGCACCATGACACTTTCTGATCTCAAGTTAGCAGCTGCATATTCTAAGGAATGATGGTACAGAGGCAGAACACTTGCTGTGTAACGTCTGTTTCAGAGCCTGCACTGTCTTTGCTTGATCTGGGAACTGTCACTGTGCAAGAGTGGGCTGCATTGCTGCCAGTGAAGCCACTTTCAGGGCTGAACATTTTAGTTGTTTTAGTCTTTTTTTAGAAAATCTTAAACTTGTTAGGAGCAGACACTTGAAAGATGTAAGTTTATACCTTGATATCTCTGAATTCTCTTCTCCAGTATTATAATCTCTATTTTCCTTCCTACCTAGAAAACTTGTATTAGTGTTTATACAAAAGAGAGAACAGCAAAATGTAAAGTCCAAGCTCTGGAGCTCCTGATTAAGGTAAAATGCATTTTAAAAATCTTGCTTCTGGAAAAAGTAGAAGATCTGTTGTGTTACTATAGTTGTGCTGTGTAGTGCAGAAAGCCTCTAGTCCGAGAGAATTGTGATAGTGTAATATTTGGCTATTGGGAAGAGATATCTCTTAAGAACAGATTGTCTTTGATATTCCTGTAGTAGCCTATGGATAGGAGAATGTTGCTTCTTTGTCATGGTTTTACTGAAGATAGGCGACAGAAATTAAACTCTCAGATCAAATTGGAGAGAAAACACAGAATTGTATTTAGAGAGAGAGATACAATGACAGATCTTACAAAGCGATTTCCCCATCCATGGCAAACCCCCTTGAAGTTTCTCCATTCCCCAAAAAACTAAATCTACCTCCCCCAGTGCTCCAATCCTCCCCCCCACTCCCCAACACTTCCAGCCAGCCAAGAGGCCTCCTGCTTACATGTTCCCGATAGCAGGCTCCTGCCACACACCCAGGGCAGGAGGAGGAGGAAAGGAGAACGAACTGACCTTGTTGTGAGCTTATACCAAGATAGCAGAATTATGGGGTTGAATAACAATCTTCTAGTCCCCAGAAAACTTTTTTTAACCCTATAGCCTCAACCTGGGACAAAGAGCAAGACTTGATTGTCTGGGGGGAAGTTGCAGATCTCCTCTCTCCCAGCTTGTTATGATCCTTTAAGGAGAACTGTTGCATTTCAATTATGTTCTTACTTTAAAGTACTATACATTAATATATAATATTAGACACAGTGAAAGACATGGAGAAGTTTTTTTTCCAGAAGTTTTCTTACTGTGTGAGGCAGTAAGATCACGATGGGCTTTCTCAGAATGCACTAGACCCTTGTTTTGCATATGCTTTTGCATCTACTTAACTTTGTTTAAGAGAAACAAAACTCTCTTCTGCATCAATTCTTCTGTGAGTGGGGTTGGCTTTACAGCAGCAGAGAGAAACACAACATGATAAAGGCTACTGCAGATTTGCTATGGCTGTGCTCCTGGAGTTTTTTGTGCACATGTACACAGTATAATTATATGTGTATGTAGATGATCACTATGTGATATGTATCATAGAAATTAAGAATTATAAATGATGTATTTATACATGTACAGGAGAGCAGTTTGTTGTTAAAGCAGATTTCATGTCAACACTCTTTTCTGGAGCTGTTACCATAAATCTGTCTCATTGCATAGCCTACTGAAGGCAAGCTATTATGCATGTTAGACATACAAAGTGTGTTTTTGTTTAAACCAAGTAGGATTGTGGTAATGATATTAATGATTTTCCTAAATTTTCTTTTAAATCTATTTTAGTTGCTCCAAAGTTTACGACGTTCCTGTCTGATGGAAGAAATGAAAGTTGGGGAGATATTTAATAAGTTTTATGGTGAACTTGCCACAAGAAGTAGAACTCCTGACACAGGTAACCTTTAGTTTTTCTGTCAGTGTCCTTTGCTTTGCTTACACTTGTCTTCTGTTGGATTATGCCTCCTGGAGATGTGTAATTGTTATTCCCATGGGAAGTGTGTTTGAAAATGGTAGCTGTTTTAGAGCTAGAAAAGCTTGTTCAGGTCTTCTGATCATGATTATGCAGGTAGCTGCTTCTTAGACCTACACATATACATATATAGGTTGGACTTGGTGATCCTGAGGGTCTTTTCCAACCTGGATGTTTCTATGATTCTATGATATACCCCCCCCTTCCGCATATATACGTATATGTGTGTGTGTGTATATGTATGTATATATATATATATATACAAAAATAAATAAAATGAGCTATCACATGGAAGAAACCATACAGTCACATAGTCACATTCAGTGGTGGCAGTTCATACTCAGTTTAAGCATAGGTCTGGCTTAGAATTCCTGCCACAAAAGAGTATTTCACAGAATCGGAGAATCACAGAGTCAGTCAGGGTTGGAAGAGACCACAAGGATCATCTAGTTCCAACCCCCCTGCCATGGACAGGGACACCCAACTCTAGACCAGGTTGGCCAGAGCCTCATCCAGCCTGGCCTTAAACACCTGCAGGGATGGGGCCTCAACCACCTCCCTAGGCAACCCATTCCAGAGTCTCACTACTCTCATGGTGAAGAACTTCCTCCTCATGTACAGTCTGAATCTCCCCACCTCCAGCATTGTTCCATTTGTGTGTCTGTGCTGTAATTATTAGTCTCTAAATGCCTAACCCTGGAAGTAATTCCATCCTTCTTGTTGACCAGCTTAACTTTGCTTTCCTCTTGGATTTTTATTTTCCAGGTTTAGTACTAACCTGGTCTAGCTGATGCTTTTAAAGTTACTCTTATACCTGTTTTATAATAATATCCAGACATGTCCCTCTAACACTGAGCCTTGAGTAGTCCTGATCCCTCCAGTGGGTGCTCTTGCTAAAAGCAGAGGGCCTGTTAAAGCTGCTGTAAGCCTGAGCTCAGTTGTTAAAGATCTTTAAACCTTGTTCCACCCCTGGTCCATTTTGTCCTCAGAGCTGCAGTTTTAGTGTGATAGTTCCTGCACTGACTGCCTCTAGTGTGAGCTCATCAGTTCCTGCCCTGACTAAATGTGTAACTTGTGATTTTAAACACACCATCATGAGCTCTAGTTTGATCATCTTGGCTAGTCACAGCTGAGAACTGAGCTTCACAGGTCTAACCCTCACCAAACATGCTGTGCCTTTGTGGAACCCCTTAGTCTGAACTGAAGCCTAGGAGCTTCTGCTGTTGGCCTTCACCCTGATGGTAATTAAACAAGCTACCACAACCTCAAGGTCACCAGAAGCTTGTATGAGTTGTAAATGCTTCCTGAGTGGATATGGCCTTATTCAATTTTGCAAACTACATTTAAAAAGAGAAATGTGTTTAACTTATTACTGTGAGAGAAGGAGGCATCTCCCATCATGGTAAGTAGATAGTTGTATGTATATGTAGATCATAAAGAGCTGTTTTTCCCACAGGCCAATCACCTATTAAAATTAAACCCCCCAGGGTTGGTTTTCTCAAGGTTGCAGTTACATAGGAGTTGGCAACAGAAATGTCAAAGTAATTATTACAGTAAGTAATTATTAATAATTTTCAATTGCTTTCTAGTACTGGAGAAGATTTATGAGCTTTTGGGAGTTCTGGCTGAGGTCCAGCCTAGTGACATGATTAACCACTCGGAGAAGCTATTCCGAGCTTACCTGGGAGAGCTTAAAACACAGGTATGGTTGGTGTTTGCTTTCAGGCTCTTAGAATCATAGAATCAACCAGGTTGGAAGAGACCTCCAAGATCATCCAGTTCCAACCCCTGCCACAGGCAGGGACACCTCCCACTAGAACAGGTCACTCAAAGCCTCATCCAACCTGGCTTGAACACCTCCAGGGAGGGAGCAGCCACAACCTCCCTTAGCAACCTGTGCCAGTGTCTCACCACCCTCACTGTAAATAACACTTTCTTAACATCTAGTTCAAATCCCCCCTCTGACAGTTTAAACCCATTCCTCCTCCTCCTGTCATTACAAGACCTTGTACATAGTCCCTCCCCAGCCTTCCTATAGGTCCCCTTCAGATACCAAAAGGCCACTATAAGGTCTCCTTGAAGACTTCTCCAGGCTGCAGATCCCTAGCACTTGTGGCTTGTCCTCATAGCAGAGGTGCTCCAGCCCTCTGAACATCTTCGTGGCCCTTCTCTGGACTTCGTCCCACAGGTCCATGTCCTTCTTCTGCTGGAGGCTCCAGAACTGCACACAGTACTCCAGGTGGGGTCTCAGAAGAGCAGAGTAAAGGGGCAGAATCCTCTCCCTTGTCCTGCTGGCCATGCTTACTGCAGCCCAGCACACCTTTGCTGTCTGGACTGCACATGCACACTGCCATCTCATGTTGAACTTTTCATCAACCTAGACCCCCAGGTCCCTTTCCTGAGGGCTGCTCTCAGCCATTTGTCACCCAGACTGTGTCTGTGCTTGGGATTATGCTGAGCCAGATGCAGGACCTTACACTTAGCCTTGTTAAATTTCATTCAGTCCAACCTATCACCAATCACCAACCTATCCAATCAGCTAGACTATGTCACTAAGTGCCTCATCCAGTCTTTTCTTGAACACCTCTTGCATTGCTTTGGTTGTTTTCCTTTGTGTTTAGCATTGTATGTTGGGATATGTGTTTTAACTGGTATAGTTTGTAGGGATCTAACTGGGCAGTCATAAGTGCTTCTTCAAGGACTGTTGATGTTTGTGTTCTCTGGTTCTGAGAAGCTTTCAAAGTAAAAATTCAAGGTCATCAGTGACAGTGAATTAGCCAATTTACTGTGAGAAATGATGATTCCTACATTGCAGCAGCGCCCAAGAAAAGTAACATTGTCATGCACTGATAGTTTATGATTTGGCCTCTACTAGCTGCAAAATCCTTGCATTTGAGGTAATTATCACAGCTCTGCTGAACTCCACTTTCCTGTTTTCTCACCTTTAGGACATTGGCGTATGTTATCTTAAGTTTTGCTATGGTTGTTCTTGGAATGTATTTCATGTTTTCAGAGGATTTCTTATGCTTCTGTAGTTAAACTCCCAAATGATACGAAACTTCTGAGCAGATGTCTTTGTGGACTTCTGGTCATAGAGGCAGGTGCTGACATAAGTGTATCCAGTTAGAATATGAAATGTAATCTACACTTGTAGGACCTAGGGAACCTTAGTGTAAGTTTGTCTTAACCTGAGAGTAACATTTTTTTGTGTCTCTCCCTCTCATTTTTTAGATGACTTCAGCTACAAGGCCACCTAAGCTACCTGTTGTAGCAGGATGTCTGAGGGGGCTGGCTGCACTCATGTACAACTTTACCAAATCAGTGGATGAAGGTAAGTTCTTGTTTTACTTGAAAGATCTACAATTTGGTCTGTTTTGATATCTTTCTCTTCACTCTGCCTTTTGTGTGTCAGGAAGTGAAATACTCACTGTTGGATTGTTTCACAGATCCTCAGACTGCCAGGGAGATTTTTGATTTTGCAATGAAGGCAATCAACCCACAGGTAAATCTGTCACTTGTCAACTGTTCCACACAAGTGAATTAGCTCTGGTGAAGAGCAACTCATATATGACAAACCTTTTCTGGTGTTCCAGGTTGATCAGAAGCGATACGCAGTACAACTAGGTAAGGTTGTGACTTGTTTCATTTATGCTAATGGTGTCTTCTGTCTGGAGCTGTTCATTCTCTGCTGGCTCTGTTCAGATGGATCTAATCTTCTAGGCTGATCAAGGAGCAAATCCAACTTTATGTCAGACTCTAAAGAGTTAAATCTGTATTTGGTTAAACTAGACAAGGTCTAAGCAGTTTATGAACAGCAGAGTCATGCTCGATGCCATTTGCCCTTCTGGAGTAGTACAAAACCTCAGTATGAGAAGGGAATCAAGGTGGGAGTAGAAATAGGAGAGATGTAGCAAATGTAGAGAAAACAAAATAGTGGAGAGAGTTAAATTTGAAAAATAGGAAGAAAATGGAAATTTCACTGGAAGAAAGAGAAGGAAATTGGGACAGATTAAGTTCATGAAGAAAAGGAGAAAGGGCATCCTTTTGAATTGTGATCAAGTGTTATTGTTTGTAACCAGTCTCTTTCACTGTTGATATACTCTGCTTTCTGTGATGGTGGACATTGAAAGAGAGGGTTCTGAAGGGTTGTTTTTATGCTTAAGTTCTTAATCTTGGGATACTAATATTGTGATGATTCTGAATACTTGTTAAACCCTCCAGTTGTGGCAGATGCATCTGCCTGAAGTCTTAATGTGCACATTTGTAGTCTGATCTGGTTCAGGAAGTGGAATATGCCTGTGTTTTAATGAGAATTGTGTTTAAATTGCAGCTGGTTTACAGTTGTTCAGCTGGCATGCTGCTCAGTTTGGTGCCTTGCTCCTGGACAACTATGTCTCCCTCTTTGAAGGAATATCTAAGTGGTGTGGGCACAACAATGTGGAGCTGAAGAAAGCCAGTCACTCTGCACTAGATTCATTCCTCAAGCAGGTATTGAAACTGCACTGGGATCTCTGAGACTAGAGCAAAGTCATATTTCTTGAAGTAGTGGAAACATTTGGTGCTTGAAAGTTCAGTGGATCTGTTTAATAAGGACTTATTTAGTTTGAAGTGCTTTGGGTTACAAGCTAAGTATCTTCTAAGACTTAACTATACTCTTCTTCTTCTAAGACTTACTATACTCTTCTTCTTCTAAGACTTACTACACTCTTCTTTTGGCCTTTTTCTCATGTTTCTGGAAATGTTGAACTAATTTTTGTCTATTTTACAGATTTCTTTAATGGTAGCCAAAGATGCAGAGCTACACAAAAGCAAGTTGCAGTTCTTCATGGAGCAGTTCTATGGAATCATCAGAAGGATGGATTCGAGCAGCAAAGAGCTGTCCATCGCCATTCGCGGATATGGGCTTTTTGCAGCAGTATGTGCAGAGTCTTGCTGCTACTGCAAGTTGTGAGCTTAGTTTGCACTCAAGTTCAGTGACTGATTCAGTTTCAAGGCAGAATATTTCTTCTACTGTCTGATCACTACAATAATTGTCAATACTTGCAATTCTACAAGTGATATATGGTCCAAATGTCAAAATTAAGACAGACTAGATTCAGCCTTTAGTCTAGCTCTAGGTCTGTTACTGCCTCAACCAGTCCATCCTTTTTCCTTGGCCAGTTCCCTGTTACAGTTACTTGGTTCCTGGTGCCTAAAAAAAAAACAAAACCAAGTAGTTTTTGACCTAGCTCATGCTAAATGCTGTGATTAACACATGCTATAGAAACTTTAAGCACTATTACATACCCTCTAGTACTGTTTGGGATGCTTTCTGCTTGTTCATTAGTTCAGGATTATTTTTTGTCCTCTTCACACACCCCAGCACAATGAAAATTCAGAATTTGGGCATCTGGGTTTAATGTTAAATAGCAGGACCCTGTGAATGGGAACTGGTTAAGCCACACTAAAGTAAGTCACTGCTTTAATGCAGCTTGATCAAAATGTAAGCTCATCTTAGCATCCGTAATGCCATATTTATGGTATTCACAGCCAAACTGCTTCTCAGGCTGGATTTCCAATTGTGTCAACTTGTGTTCAAGTGCTTGTAGTAGTAAATGACACTGCACCAGTGAAGCACCATTTGAGTTCATTGTAGTTACCATGTTTCTCATACATGTGGCAAGTCAAATATTTTAGTGTACTGACATGTATTGAGGTCCTGGAAAAAAATGAAAGGTGCTGTTACTATGGTTCTGTGAAGACTTGTCTGGATTTTCATGCTACAGGGTTTATTTACTTGGCTGTACAAAGCTGCTGATTCAGTGTTTTATTTTCTTCTCTAAGCCCTGTAAAGCTTTACACTCTAAGGATGTTGACAACATGTATATTGAGCTCCTTCAGCGTTGTAAGCAAATGTACCTCACAGAAGCAGAAACAATAGATGACCATATATATCAGCTACCAAGTTTCCTCCAGTCCATTGCAAGTGTGATAGTCCACATAGATACAGTAAGTGGAGTGTTTAATGTACCAGTCATTTTTTTTTATGCAGCTGTGGATGTATAAGGAGGTAGTAGCTGTGAACTTACTGAATGTGTTTCTTTGTCTCAAATACAATGACAGTTAACTCCAGCAGATGGGAATAGTATCAGGAGAACACTTAATTTGATTGTATTAGAATAAAGAAAATGCACAGAACATGCAAAGTAAAATGCTCCAGTGCATTGCAGTGCTAACCAAGTTAGCCAGATGGGAATAGATTTTTAATTTAAGGTGAAACTATTGATTTGGACTTAGTGCTGCCCTTCTCTTTATGTGATTATACCACTCTATAGCTGCTTCATTTTTTGGTATTGATGCTTAACACGTTCTCTGAAGCTGATACTTCGATTTTCCTTTGATGCTGTGTTCTAATGAGGGCTTTCTGGATCCCAGATGGAGCTGGAAAGTAAAGCTGGTGCAGAGGAGACACTTTCAGTTACATCCCGTATTCAAACTGTTAAGGAAGAGAAGGTTATTCTGCTGTGTTGCTATTTAACTAAATTCATACTCTTCTAATAAGGTTAAGACTTGTTCCACTAAGTCATTAATGTATTCAGGAGCTGCTTTCCATAATGCCCAGGGAGGTAGTGGAGTTGCTGTCCCTGGAGGTGTTGAAGAAAAGACTGGATGAGGCACTTAATGCCACGATCTAGTTGATTGGATAGGGCTGGGTGCTAGGTTGGACTGGATGAGCTTGAAGGTCTGTTCCAACCTGGTTGATTCCATGATTCTAGGATTCTGTGTGTTCCAAGAAACTTTCTTATTCTGTTTTGTTTGTGGTTTTGTTTGGTTTGGTGTGTTTGGTTTTCTTAGCTTTGGGGTTTTATTTTTGGGTGTTTGGTGCTTTATTTTACTGTAAGTAAGATTAATTCAGTTGCTAATCTACTACTCTCAGATGAGGTCATCGTGTAGATGCTTGTAACAAAATAATCTTCTTGAAATCATTTATCATAATTTTTCACATTGATACCAACTTATAATCATTGTGTGATGAGTGTTTTGGTTTTATTTCTTCTAGATTCCTGAGGTGTACACTCCAGTTCTTGAACACCTGGTTGTTCTGCAGATCAATAACTTCCCACAATACAGTGAAAAAATGCAGTTAATCTGTTGCAGGTCTATAATAAAGATATTTCTAGCCCTCTCAGCAAAAGGTCCTGTTCTCTGGAGTTTTATTAGCACAGTGGGTAAGTCTGATATTAACTTCATTGTGGTTTTGGGGAGGTTGTGAGATTTGGGGTTGGATTCTTTTTTCCCCTAAATCACAGAATTTCTTAGATTGGAAAAGACCTTCAAGCTCATCGAGTCCAATCATTAGTTTCACACTGACAAGTCTTTGACTAAACCAAATCCCTCAGCACAACATCTAATCACTATGAATCACTATGGTTGGAAAGGACCACCAGCATCATCCAGTCCAGCCTTCATCCCAGCATCCTTCATCACCAGACCATAACCTCAAGTGTCACATCCACTTTCCTTTTAAACACCTCCAGGGATGGCAACTCCAGCACCCCCCTAAACAGCCTGTTGTAGTGCCTGACCACCCGCTCAGGAAAGAACTTCCTCCCAACATCCAACTTAAACCTCCCCTGAAGTAACTTGAGGCCATTTCCTCTTTGATTAACTGCTTCTAAGTATAATAATATAATTAAATTAACTGCTTCTAAGAGAGATACATAGATGTGCAGTTCTGGAGCCCCCAATACAAGAAGGACATGGAACTGCTGGAGCGGGTCCAAAGGAGAGCCACAAAGATGATCAGAGGGCTGCAGCACCTCTGCTATGAGGACAGGCTGAGAGAGTTGGGGCTCTTCAGCCTGGAGAGGAGAAGGCTTCGAGGAGACCTTATAGTGGCCTTCCAGTATTTGAAGGGAGCCTACAGGAAAGCTGGGGAGGGACTATTTACACGGTCTAGTAATGTTAGGACGAGGGGGAATGGGTTTAAGCTGGAAGAGGGGAGATTTAGACTGGATGTTAGGAGGAAGTTCTTTACAGTGAGGGTGGTAAGGCACTGGAACGGGTTGCCCAGGGAGGTTGTGGATGCTTCCTCCCTGGAGGTGTTTAAGGCCAGGCTGGATGAGGCCTTGAGCAGCCTGCTCTAGTGGGAGGTGTCCCTGCCTATGGCAGGGGGTTGGAGCTGGATGATCCTTGAGGTCCCTTCCAACCTAAACCATTCTATGATTCTATGATTCTATAAATATTTGGAGTCAAAAATTAAGCTTTTAGTTCAGGATTCTCATTGTATTATTTTTCAATATCCATTGTTATGTCACCTAGGGAATACTTCTAATGACTGTTTGAGCTAACAGAGTGGCAGGAAGATGTTTTTTATAATGAGCTGAACATAAGATTTACATTCCTGCTCTGAAGGGTTGTGGAGAGAAAGGGATTTCACAGAAAGATGTGCAAAAATCTGTTAAATTCTCTCAATTACCCCTCAAAAGTATCACAAGTGGAGTGTCATCTCTATTAAAAAACAATCATTTTATGCTCTGGAACTTTGTACACAGTAAAAGTGAAGATTCCAAACATGCAGTTAGATAGAGTCCTGTGAATGTCATAACAAATGTGTCTGTCAGCACTGGTAGCTGACAATAGCTTCCAGCTGACCTTTCATTATGATTTTCAGAAAACTGTGTTTTTTCTGTCTTTCACTTATTTACTGTAGCTTTTCTTTGTTGCTGTGCCATTTCATTGTCTTCTGTTCTTGGTTTGGGATGTGGTGCACCATGCCAGAGAATGGAGATCCTAAAGCCATGTCTGAGAGACTCACTGGTTGTCCATAATGCCCAGATTGAAGAAGGCAGTGCCTTGGTCATCACTTTGTTTATAATCAGGGAAAAGTCAAAACAGACCTGAGAACAAATAGAAAGAAGCAAGTTCTAAACTGGTTCCCTATGAAACAACCTCAAGTTCTGGGTCTGGCTTTGCCAGTATTTGCCCTTAAAGAAAAATGTTTGTTCTTTTGCCTTTCCCTCATCCTGAGATCAAATAGAAAACTGATTTACTGCCCTAGTAATGTGGTATGAGTGCTGTGTCTTTTTAAGTCTGTTTAGGCAAACTTTCTGTTTGTTTGTTTCAGTGCATCAGGGATTAATCAGAATCTTCTCCAAGCCAATCCCATTTTCAAAGGTAAAATAATTGTTTAAACATGTTTTTTTTTTTTTAAGCCAGGCCTCTAGAGCATACATCCCAGTTCTTGAGTTACAGAATCACAGAATGTCAGGGTCTGGAAGGGACCTCCAAAGCTCATCTAGTCCAACCCTCTGCAGAGCAGGATCACCTAGAGCAGATCTCACAGAAACACATCCAGGCAGGCTTTGAATACCTCCGGAGAGGGAGACTCCACAATCCCCCTGGGCAGCCTGTTCCAGTGTTCTGTCATCCTCACAGGGAAAAAAATCCTCCTCATGTTTACATGAAACTTCTGTGCCTCAGCTTCCATTGCCCCTTGTCCTGTCATTGGACATCACCCAGCAGAGCCTGGCTGCAGCCTCCTGGCACTCACCTTTTGCACATTGAAAACTGTTGATGAGGTCACCTCTCAGTCTCCTCCAAGTTAAAGCCCCAGCTCTCTCAGTCTCTCCTTGGATATAAATGCAAACCCAAGATGGAAAACTAAATAGTCCACATGTACTTCAACACTTACAAAGAAGATCTAACCCAGTAACAGGGGAAGGCCCAAAGAAGGGAAAAATAGGACTTTCCATTTTGAGTTGTGACTCAGTTGTTACTAGTCTCTGTTCCCTACATCTGCTCAGCATAATGAGGATGTGTCTCTTACACGGAATGGAAAAGAAATGGCAGGAAATTGACTTCTCTGTAATTCTTGTTTACATAGATTCTCTGCAACAAAGTAGGTTGCAGTTAAGGTCGTCCAGCTGCCTTTTAGGTTAACAAATTTTGGACACTGGAGAAGTTTTACTGCAGGTTTGTGCTAAGGGAGGATTTAAATCTTTGTCTTAATCCTGTGAAGCTGTATAACTGTGGAGTTTCTCTGAGTGACCACCAGAGGAGCTTTAGAGATTTTTGAAAGGAGCTAGTTCTTACCTGCTCTTTTCAGAGAGGTTAAGTGATAAAGGCAGCCATTTCATGAAGCAGTTTTACGTCGTGTTAGCCTGGGTCATGCCGAGATGAAATTAATTCGATGATTTGGTATTGGTAACATGCCCATGCCTTGGCTTATGCTATGCAGTGCTGCACACCGTCAAGCTCTCTATCCAATATTTTCCCCTCACCAGCAGGCTGGGTGGTGGACAAGATTTTGGTGGGGGACATAGCCAGGACAGTTGACCCAAAGTGACCAAAGGGGTATTCCATACTGCATGACATTTACTCAGCAATAAAAGCTTGGGGAAAGAGCAGGAGGGGAGGGCATTTGTTATTTCTCTCCTGGAACAGTCACTGTGTGCAGTGAAGCACTGCTTCCTGGGAAGTGTCTGGACATTGCTTGCTGATGAGAAGCAGAGAATAAATGTTCTGGTTTGCTTTACTTACATGCAGAGTATTTGCTTTGGCTTTATTAAACTGCCTTTATCTTGACCCATGAGATTTTTTTCCATCTTATTTTCTACCCTCACTGTCCTGCTGAGGAGAAGAGTGATGAAGCAGCTTGTTGGGCACCTGGTGTCTGTCCAAGGTCAACTTACCACAGCAGTGTTTCTGAAAAATGTTGTGATCCTTTCAGGATTTTCTGGGACGAGAAGCATCTGGGTCAGAAGAATCCCTTGAAGCTGGAGAGTTTGGGACAGGAAGGTCAAAAGTACCAACGTATAAGGACTATCTGTATCTCTTTAGAACTCTGCTGAGCTGTGGCACAATGAAGGTAAAAGCATATTTAATGTGGAACTAGGAAAAGAAACAATCCTGACTTTCTCAGCTGCTTCTCTAACCCTTGCCATTTTCAGATGTCATGCTGTAGAAGAACTGCTTCCTGGTTTGAGTTGGATTTTGTGACCGATTAATGAATTAAACAGGAATTAATTTAGGCTGAGAAACATCTAAAGCTGGATTTTCTGCATCATTCACAACCTTGGTAAAGTCAAGAAATAATTTTTGATGGAGTTTTGAAATGTGAACTTTTTCCCTCCTACAAAGGAATGTGTGTTTGAAGATGAAAGCTTTCTTAGTGAAAATTCACCACTGCAGTTCCTGAATCGCTTGCTGTACGATGAGCTTATCAGATCTGTTCTGAAGATTATTGAGAAACTGGACCTGACTGTTCAGAAACTGGATGTTAATGAACAGGTGAGTCCTTTAACTCCTGCTCTTGTAGTGGAAATCAAATGAAGATGCTCAGAAGGCTGCAGCAGCTTTGCTGTGAGGACAGGCTATGAGAGTTGGGGCTCTTCAGCCTGGAGAAGGCTTCAAGGAGACCTTGGAATGGCCTTCCAGTATCTGAAGGGGGCTACAGGAGAGCTGGGGAAGGACTATGTACAGGGTCTCGTAATGACAGGATGAGGAGGAATGGGTTTAAACTGGAAGAGGGGAGGTTTAAATTAAATGTTAGGAAGAAGTTCTTTCCAGTGAGGGTGGTGAGACACTGGCACAGGTTGCCCAGGGAGGTTGTGGCTGCTCCCTCCCTGGAGCTGTTCAGGGCCAGGTTGGATGAGGCCTTGAGCGACCTATTCTAGTGAGAGGTGTCCCTGTCTATGGCAGGGGGTTGGAACTGGATGACCTTTGAGGTACTTTCCAACCTAAACCATTCTATGATTCAAACCCACCTTACCTTTTTTGTTTTCATTGTGCTTAGATAGCTCCTTGTAGTGTCAATAAAGTAGCATTCATACTAGACTGGATACTTAATATTGCATTGCAGTGTTAGGAGATGGAAACATTTGAATCAGTAGAATTCACAGAATCTGTTATTTTAGGCTCCTTGCTCTTGGATCTGGTGATTTTAA
This sequence comes from Tricholaema leucomelas, assembly GCA_013400475.1. Taxonomy (NCBI): domain Eukaryota; kingdom Metazoa; phylum Chordata; class Aves; order Piciformes; family Lybiidae; genus Tricholaema lacrymosa; species Tricholaema leucomelas. Next base: position 712,353 of record WAAF01004086.1, on the reverse strand, counting down.
TGTTTCTATTTGCTTTCTCCTTAAAAATGTTTCTATTTGCTTTCTATTTGTTGTTGCTTGGAATTTTTGATATGTCAATTACTAGTCCATTTTCCTGTGTCACACCAGCTAGTAGCAACTAGAAGGAGGAGGAGAGACAGCCTGTTTGTGTCAGAAAAAGTTGACAGACTCATAGACTGGTTTGAGTTGGAAGGGACCTTAAAGCTCATCTAGTTCCAGCCCCACTGCCATAGGCAGGGACACCTTCTGCTATTTGAGCTTGCTCAAGGCTGTGTCCAGGTGCCCTTCACCTCGAGGGAAGGGGCGTCCACAACCTCCCCGGGCAACCTGTTCCTTTCTGTGTTGTCACAGTGCTTCCCATATTTGTTTTCAGGACGAAAATGAAACTGACAGTGCTTTGGTTGGGCCTTCTTCTGATCCTGCTTCAAACCTTCGGGCAGCAAAGCCAACAGACTTTATTGCCTTTGTCAATCTGGTGGAGTTCTGCAGGTATTAACGTGGGCTTATGTAGTTTGGAAGCTGCAAAGTGGATGGAAGAAATTCCAAGTGGGATTTATTTAAGATGCCTGTTTCTGACTCAGGCTGATGCACTGTGTTTCAAAATGCAGAAGCTAACTGGGAGGCAGACAGCAATATGTATGCTTCAGACATTGGGGTGTGGGTAGAAGCATAGAACCATAGAGTGTTAGGGGTTGGAAGGGGCTTTCGGAGATCATTCAGTCCAATGACCCCTGCCAAAGCAGGATCACCTAGGGCAGGCCACAAAGCAACACGTCCAGGCAGGTTTTGCAGATCTCTAGAGAAGAAGACTTCACAACCTCTCTGGGCAGCCTTCTTCAGTGCTCCAGCACCCTCACAGTAAAGTTTCTCCTCATGTTGAGGTGGAACTTTCCTGTGTTTCAGCTGATACCTGTTGTGCCTTGTATGCTAGAAGTTCACCAGCTCAGTTTTTCTTAAAGAGTACAGGAGACAGGATAGTCACTGTTGTTATTTGGGTGTAATTGCCTTTCAGTTTACTTTGTAACCTTCAGTGTTACGTTGACTGTAGATCCTAAATTCTTCAGACTAAAGTATTTCAGAGACCTAAAATGCAGTCCTCATAGAGTGGTACCAGGCATCAAGTGAAAGAGGCAGCACTGTTTGCCTGTGGAGGTGCAGCTAATTTCCCCTAGCAGTCTTGGTAGTTAGATCTGATCTGTGTGTGTGTGTTTACAGACATTCAATACCAAGATATAATGTGGAAGAGATGGCTCTGTGCTGTAAAGCAAAATAAAAACCTTCCTGTGCTTGCCTCAGAAGGCAGCAGCTCATTGTTCCCTCTCTGTCTTTGGAGCTGCTGTGTTAAAGCAATGCTTTCTGTCTTTTACTGCCTTGAAAGTTTGGGGAAAAAAAAGAAAAAGGAACAAATATTTTATTGCTTCTTTCTTATTTTTTTCACTGTGTGTTTTCCATTCATCTGTTTTAGAGAGATACTTCCAGAGAAGCACATTGAATATTTTAGCCCTTGGTTATATTCCTTTGGTTATGAGCTTATTATACACTCAACAAGACTACCTCTCATTAGTGGATTCTACAAGCTGCTTTCTGTTGCAATGAAAATTGCCAAGAAGATAAAATACTTTGAGGTGAGGTCTCTTTTCCCAGTGGAGGGGTAACACCACATTAGTGATGGTACAGTTATTTATATATAGCCTTTCCTATGCCATGGAAAATAGTTCATTGCCACTGTTCCCCAGCTTTTTCAGATGCTGATAGCATGATGCAAGCACCAAGTCAACACTTAGACCAGAAGCCCAGTTTCTGAAGGGACAGATCAATGTGTAATGCTCTTTCAGGAATCTTGAGCTGAGTGAACAGAAGGATGGGAAATGCTTTTGCAGTGCAGGTGGTACAGGGGATAGTGTGGATATCAGGGGCAGTCTAGTCAGAATGAGAGGGATATGTGTGGGTTAATTACTTGGTTTGTGGGGTGTACTCCTATCCCACTCACTGATTTCCACAGGAAATGTGATGCTGTATTGGTGGAGGCACCACTTGTGGTGTGGAAGCTATTTTAAAGTGACTGCTTCATCCTGTCATGTGTGCAACACACCACAGAGCCCAGAAATGTCCCTGCTACTGCTGGTGATGGCACCAAATGAAGCAGATCTGGGAATTCACTGGTGTAGATGCATGTACTGTAGTAGATAATGGTGTGACAGCCTCTTTCTTACTCCACTTAGCATTCTGCCAGCCACTACTAGGGTTGTGGTTTTCTTTCATAGTTTATTAGCTGGGCAGACACAGAGAAAATTGATCCACCAAAAAGTTACTTTTCAGTCCTATCTTGCTTCTTTGGCTATTATTAAGTGTATTTCAAAAAGCTGACCCTCAGTGCACTGTCATAATACTGGTTTCTAAACTTTGAGAGAACAAAGGTACAATATCAGATTTTCACTGATGCCAGTTTCATGTTGGACAGTGATGTGTTTATTCTGAGTTGAACTTGTGCTTCATATTCCTACTGTTTGTTACACTTTTAATACTTGTGGTTTCTGTTTGGTAGGGTGTCAGTCCAAAGAGCCTCAAAAAGTGTCCTGAGGACCCAGAAAAGAAGTCTTGCTTTGCACTGTTTGTAAAGTTTGGAAAAGAGGTAAGGGGTTTTGCTGGGTGACTTTCTTGGTTTGAATATACACATACATGACTTGATCAAAATGTACCTTCTGAGAAATACTACAGACATGATAGAATTTGAATTATGCAACATAGTGGTGGTGGTTTAAGATACTTTTCTGTCTGATTTTTGCTTAATGCCAGTTTTGGTTTGAGTCGGTGCAATCCCAAGCACAAATCCAGGCTGGGTGGTGAATGGCTGAGAGCAGCCCTGAGGAAGAGGACCTGGGTATCTGGGTTGATGCAAAGCTCAACATGAACCAGCAGTGTTAGTCCAGCCCAGACAGCAACTGTGTGCTGGGCTGCAGCAAGAGCAGTGTGGCCAGCCGGGCAAAGGAGGGGATTCTGCCCCTTTGCTCTGCTCTTCTGAGACCCCACTGTGTGCAGTTCTGGAGCCCCCAGCACAAGAAGGACATGGAACTGTTGGAGTCAGTCCAGAGGAGGCCACAAAGATGCTCAGAAGGCTGCAGCAGCTCTGCTATGAGGACAGGCTATGAGACTTGGGGCTTTGCAGCTTGGAGAAGAGAAGGCTTCCAGGAGACCTTGGAATGGCCTTCCAGTATCTAAAGCAGATCTACAGGAAGGCTGAGGAGGGACTATTGACAAGATCTTGTAATGACAGGATGAGGAGTAATGGGTTTAAACTGGAAGAGAGGAGATTTAAATTAAATGTTAGGAAGAAGTACTCTACAGTGAGGGTGGCGAGACACTGGCACAGGTTGCCCAGGGAGGTTGGGGTTGCTCTCTCCCTGGAGGTGTTCAAGGCCAGGTTGGATGAGGCCTTGAGCAACCTGCTCTAGTGAGAGGTGTCCCTGCCTATGGCAGGGGATTGGAACTGGATGAGCTTTGAGGTCCATTCCAACCTAGACCATTCTATGATTCTATGATAAAAGGTGTGTTGGTCACCTGTTCAGATAGAGTTGAGAAATATCTGTGTAATTATACATGCAATACTTTCTGGTTACTGTCTGCAGGTGAGAGAGCTCCATTACTGGCTCTGAGTGGTGTGTGTACATGGATACTGATACAGCTAAATCAAGATCTGAAAAGGTTTCTGATTGTTCTTGCTGTGTTTTACCTGAATTTTAGGTTGCAGCAAAAATGAAACAGTATAAGGATGAGTTGTTGGCATCCTGTCTGAATTTTTTGCTTTGTTTACCACACGACATCATCATGCTTGACATCAAAGCCTATATTCCTGCACTGCAGGTAGGTCAAACTGATGTGCAGATTTTTTTCAACAGACAGCAGTTCTGGAGCAAAGTTAGTAGCCTGTTGAGCAATGAAGGTAGCTATTAAGCTTTCTACTGTTTCAGTGAGATAGAATAGAAATGATCTGACTTTCTGGATAAACACATTGTCAGATGAGCCGGCAGTGTGCACATGCAGCCCAGACAGCCAACCCTATGCTGGGCTGCATCAAGAGAAGTGTGGCCAGCAGGGCAAGGGAGGTGATTCTCCCCCTTTACTCTGCTCTCCTCAGACCCCACCTGGAGTACTGTGTGCAGTTCTGGAGCCCCCAATACAAGAAGGACATGGAACTGCTGGAGCGGGTCCAGAGGAGAGCCACGAAGATGCTCAGAGGGCTGCAGCAGCTCTGCTATGAGGACAGGCTGAGAGAGTTGGGGCTCTTCAGCCTGGAGAAGAGAAGGCTTCGAGGAGACCTTAGAGTGGCTTTCCAGTATCTGAAGGGAGCCTACAGGAAAGCTGGGGAGGGACTCTTTACACGGTCTAGTAATGTTAGGACGAGGGGGAATGGGTCTAAACTGGCAGAGGGGAGATTCAGACTGGATATTAGGAGGAAGTTCTTTACAGTGAGGGTGGTAAGACACTGGACCGGGTTGCCCAGGGAGGTTGTGGATGCTTCCTCTCTGGAGGTGTTTAAAGCCAGGCTGGATGAGGCCTTGAGCAACCTGCTCTAGTGGGAGGTGTCGCTGCCTATGGCAGGGGGTTTGGAGCTGGCTGATCCTTGAGGTCCCTTCCAACCTAAACCATTCTATGATTCTATGATTCTATGACTCAGTGCCTGTGTTGCTTTTTAGTATGTGTCTCCTGTATGAGGTGTTAAGCAGACCAAAGTTACCAAGAAGGAAGATGTATTATATGCTAAATGCTTTAAAATGTGGAGGGGTTTACCTCTAAATAGTAGTTGCAAAACTATCTGTCTCTTGTTTTTATTATCTGGCACACAGAATGCTTTTAAGCTGGGCCTTAGCTGTACCCCAATGGCTGATTTGGGACTGGATGCTTTGGAAGATTGGTCAGCTCACATCCCCAGACATATCATACAACCTTATTACAAGGATGTTCTACCTCTTCTTGATGGGTATTTGAAAACCTCTGCCTCTACAGGTACATACTGGCAAAAATTGAGGGAGAGAGGAAAAGAATTTTTTCCTAGCCTAAAGATGTTTAAGTGACATACTACATACTTTCTGTCTACGTTCTGCACTTCTGTGCTTGGAACAATATAACTTCTTTTACCCCCCATAATTTACCTTTGTTAATGCCAAATTATCCTTAAGTGCAGCCATTTTGTGTGTCACTTCTCTATGGTTTGTGTGTTGTAGCTTCAAATCAGCTTACTTTTCACTGGCACTTACTTTCCTTAGTAGAGTTTTTAAAGGAAAATAATTCTTATATCCTAAGGAAAAAAATGGGCAAAACCAGAGTGGCTGTTTTAAAGAAACTCTTGAGTAGGTGCATGAGGTGCTGGTACAGTAAACTAATACTGAAATGCTGACTTCTGTTGTTGTTCATCAGCTGAATCCCAGGATAACTGGGAAGTAAGGAAACTTTCGCGAGCAGCCCAAAAAGGCTTAAATAAAGTTGTGATACAGCGTTTAAGAAAAGCAAAGACTTCTTCTCTGGTAAGAACACTGCTTCTCTTTAGAGTTAAACGTGAGCTAATCACTTCCCACTCTCCCTCTTCCTTTCTCACATGCACATTTTTTCCCTGAGGGTTGTTTCTGTCTTAATCAGTTCAACATTTTAACCTTTACTTAAGAAATGGCAGTTGACAGACCACAAAATGCAATGAAAATCTTTCCAGTCTTGCCCTCTTTAACTTATTGAACCAAAGCTGTTGTCTTGTTTGATGTAGTTATTCTCTTACAAGTTCTTCATTGCACATTCTTCATCCATATGTTAATAAGAGCCATAAAACCTTCATTTGCTGTGTAAACCAAGTTACTTCTACAGAGAAGTTAACTCCTCACTAATATGAATCTGTTGAAATATTTAGGATGACAGTCCCTCCTTGGAAGCAGTAAGGACTAGAGTAGCACAGCTCCTAGGGTCATTGGGAGGGCAGATCAACCACAACTTAATTACAGGTGAGTGTCCTGTCACTGTAAATAAAATTACTTACATGCCTCTGCCTCTTGAAAGCAGATTTCAGTGAACTCTCAACGTCTTCTGGCTTTAGGATTGTCTCCAAGCCTTCCTGAGTTGCAACTGGAGGCTGCAATTAGTATTTCCATGTGATGACTAAGTATCTGGATGTGCAAATAAGGGCAGCCTTCTAACAGACCTCTGGTGCTTGCAATCCAGTAATTCACCCAGCACTCCAGCAATTTATAGAGCATGAGCATCATATGGCACTAAAACTGCAACTGGCAGGTTGCAGACTTTTTAACTAAGCTGTGAAAGTATTTGTTCTGTGTATATTATATGCAGCTTATTTTTTGTTTTGATCTTTTTACATGCATTAGCTACCACTGCAGAGGAAATGATGAAGAAATGTGTGTCCTGGGACACTGAGAAGCGTCTGAGCTTTGCTGTGCCATTTGCAGATATGAAGCCTGTTATCTACTTGGATTTATTCTTACCTCGTGTGACTGAGCTGGCTCTTTCTGCAAGTGACAGGCAAACGAAGGTATTGATGTCTGTTCTCTGTCTTTTTTTTTTCATGCTGCATGAAATACTATCTTCCTCGTTAAAAACTTGGTTTAATGAATCCATAGGTAGCAGTGTGCTTTCTTGATGCTCTTCCATGATGACATTATTCTGAGAGCTTAAAAGCTAAGGATCTGAAGTTTTTCAGTAAGCTCTCAAACAGTATTGTACTTTGAGAGGTAACTCATAAAAGTGAAAATTTTTAACTAATTGATCTTCAGTGCTGTTTGTCTTCCTCCTCATGCCTAGCCTTTGAATTTGGGCTCAGTCCAGCAGAGCACTTAAATGAATCATAGAATGGTTTGGGTTGGAAGGGACCTCCAAAAGTCATCTAGTCCAACCTCCTCTGCAGTCAGCAGTGGCATCCTCGACTAGATCAAGTATTCTGCTGCTTTGATGGATTACTATGTTGATAGCCTACTGTGCTAGTTTGAGCCTAGCTGGGATATTTTGGTGAGAAGAATTAGGTTATAGGCTGTGAAAAGGAAACAATGGTGATGTCTGCTGCACTTGTAGGCTTGCTGAGATGTATAAGAACAAGAACATAAACATAGATAAGAGAGTTTGCTCTCTGTCTGTGGGGCTGCATGAACTTCCCTCTAACCTAACCTGCCATTTGTGTGACTAATCCTTCTGCTTCCTACCCGCCCTGGCTGACCCTCCAAACTCACCTTGAACATAAGGCAAGGTCTGGGATAAGGTAGAGAGGTGGGTAGAAGGTGAAAGGGTGGTTAAGAGCCCTTCCTGAGGACTCTGTTTTCTGGAGGGCTGTTGTGTTTCTGTATTACCTTTTAACTTGTCTATTTCTGTCTATAGCTGCATATGTTGTAAATCTCTGCTTGTATATTGTGCTGAGCTGTAAATATAAAGCTTCATTCTTCAATTTCCAGACCGACTGAGTCTAGTCTGGGTGATTTTCTTAAATGTAACACCCAAACCATCACACCTAAAAGAGTCCAGAACAGAGGTATCTTTGAAAACACAATGATGAGCGATTCATCCAGTGAAGGATTTTCTCTATCTGAAAAAATGACTGCTCATGACAGAGACAAAAACACTGGGAGAGAGGCCAGTTAGAATGTGCATATTGTATTCCTATGGGCATTATCTGTTCCTGGAACAGTATTTTGGCAGAGATTGGAGTGATTTCTCAAATACATCCTTTCTTCTAACTCGTTGTGTCCTCACGATTTTGTCTTGTCTGTGAAAGTAATGGAGGCATAACCAAGGGGATTTTTAAATTTCAGGTTGCAGCATGTGAGCTGCTACACAGCACAGTCACCTATATGTTGGGGAAAGCATCTCAGATGCCAGAAGGACGTCAGGGTCCCCCACCCATGTATCAGTTATATAAGAGAGTCTTCCCAGTGCTGCTTCGTCTTGCTTGTGACGTAGACCAGGTAAAGAGAAACATTCCAGCTTATTGAAATACCTCTAAATGTGGGAATTAATGTATCATTTTATTTGGAAGGTATCCTGTTAGAAGTTGCCCTTTTTTTCCTCCCCTCACCACCTCCCATAATGTATTTTATAAAGTGAAATTATGTTTTAGGGATAGTTTTCCAGGATTTTGGGGATGGCCTTTCAGAAGTCTTCAACAATGAAGTGTAGTTCACAATAACTCAGAGGAGTGTACAAATACATGAAGGTTTCAAGATCTGGGTTTTGAGGTTCATTCAAAGAGTCTATGGTTGTAGCCACTCTTTATTGCTGTGTTTAATTTCTTCTGTAAGAGATTAATCCAAGATGAAGTTGTTTATTTCAGTATGGAATGAGTGCAAGGCTACAGTCTACCAGAGGAGCATTTGGGAAAGCATTAGTAGCTGCCTCATAGAATCATAGAAGCATAGAATCAACCAGGTTGGAAGAGACCTCCAAGGTCATCCAGTCCAACCTAGCACCCAACCCTGTCCAGTCAACTAGACCATGGCACTAAGTGCCTCATGGATAGTTAAGCATGACAGACATCTGAACTTGGTCTTTCTCCTCCTCTACACAAAACACAACAGACACAGGTTCAGCTCCACTGAAATTACAGGTTGTGCCTTTTCAGACTGGTGGTTGCACCTTGGTATCTGGGGTCTCTTTTTAGATCAAAGGGACTTTGTGTTCTGTAGCTGTACCATTTTAGGTGAAACAAGTCTTGCTGGCATATGGCTGAATGTAAACCATTGGCAAGTAATGTCTGGGTTCTTCCAAACCCCTGCATATGCCCTCTAAGCATATATGCATGCATGTGTGCATATTTAATGGTTCCTTCCATCATGGCTTTGTATGACAGTATAGAGTCATAGAATTGTCAGAGCTGCAAGGGACCTCAAGGATCACCTAGCTCTGACCCCCCTTCCATGGGCAGGGACACCTCACACTAGATCAGGTTGCTCAAAGTCCCATCGAGCCCGGCCTTAAAAACTTCCAGGCATGAGGCTTCCACCACCTCTCTGGGCAACCTGTTCCAGTGTCTCACCACCCTCATGGTGAAGAACTTCTTCCTAACATCCAATCTGTACCCACTCACTTCTAGTTTTGCTCCATGCAACCAGGTATTGCAAGGCAATGTGAAGCTGATTATTAGTCTGTAGACTTTTTCCAAAGAAGGTTTTGTTCTTGCATGTTTTGAATAGCAGATAAGCACAGAAATACATCAGTCCTAGAAGTGCATCTGGTCTTTACTCTTTCCAGGTAACGAGACAGTTGTATGAGCCTTTAGTGATGCAACTCATTCACTGGTTTACCAGCAACAAAAAATTTGAGAGTCAAGACACAGTGGCATTGCTGGAAGCTATCTTGGTAGGTCATTAATCTTTCTTCTTTTTCCTGCGCCATGTGGCTGTTTTTAACTAGCATCACTGTTCTGCTGACAGAACCAGGAACACATAAACAGGTGGAATGACTCCAGATTTGTCTGAAAGAAGGAAAACTCTTCATCATTTTAATTCCTTTTCAAAAATGACCATTTAATATTTCTTAACCAAGACATTTGGCTGTTTCTTTGACATTCTCAAACTGCAGATGTAGCATCTTTAGAGTCTTTATAGGAGCAATGAAGCACTCATTTTGTCATCAGTGTATACAAGGAGCTGCTGAAATGTATTCCCCTCCACCACCAGATGGAAATTACTTTAGATGTGTGCTTAATTTTTCACAGTATCACAGTATCATCAGGGTTGGAAGAGACCTCACAGATCATCAAGTCCAACCTTTTACCACAGAGCTCAAGGCTAGACCATGGCACCAAGTGCCACGTCCAATCCTGCCTTGAACAGCTCCAGGGATGAGTGTTTCTACTTTCACCAGATTTAAAAGCTTAACTTTAAAACTGGCTTTTGCACTGAGCTGAGGTGGTTGGAGGCAAGGTAGATCAGGAGGTTTTGCAGTACTTTATATACATGAAAATCAGTCTTGTCCCACCAGTTCTAAGGCAGAGGAAGCTGGCCATCACAAAATAAAGTGACTTAGACAAGACTGCTAAACTGGTAGCTGAGACAGAAGTAGAAATCCAGATCTTTGAGGGCTAATCACGTGCTTTGGGGCCTGGGAATTCTGATCCCTTCCTTTGAACAGTTGTGATTCTGAAGCTTTGTTATTTGTGGGAAATTGTGAGTGCAATTTTTTTATCTTAGAAGTAATCCTCGCTAAATGAAGTGTTTTTATACTACAGTGAAACAATGCTGTGCTGGGCTTTTCTTCCTTCTTGTAACGACATAATCTTGTGTAATTCCAGAGTGGCATAGTGGATCCTATTGACAGCACTTTGAGAGATTTCTGTGGTCAGTGTGTACGAGAGTTTTTGAAATGGTCTATTAAGCAGACAACACCAAGACAGCAGGAGAAGAGCCCAGCAAACACCAAGTCTCTTTTCAAGCGGTTGTACAGTCTCGCTCTTCATCCCAGTGCTTTCAAGAGACTGGGTGCAGCACTTGCTTTTAACAGCATCTACAGGGAATTTAGGTGAGCAAACAGAGCTTGAAACTGTAACTAGCTTGGACTAAAGGTTCAAAGAAATTCCACTGCTATTTTTCAGAGTTTAGATGTGGGGGTTGTGCAAACATCTTCACAGAATCACAGAATCAACCAGGTTGGAAGAGACCTCCAAGATCATCCAGTCCAACCTATCACTCAGCCCTGTCCAATCAACTAGACCATGGCACTAAGTGCCTCATCCAGGCTTTTTTCGAATGCCTCCAGGGACAGCGACTCCACCACCTCCATGAGCAGCCCATTCCAATGGCAAATCTGTGAAGAACTTTCTCCTAACATCCAGCCTATACCTCCCTTGGCACAATTTGAGACTGTGTCCAAATAAATGCAAGGTGGAAAAAAATGACACTATGACACATATAAAAATATGAAGCAAAGTTATGAAATCACATAACAAAACTGCTTTAACATCTGAGATTCAAACTAGTCTTTCCTTTTTTATTGTTGCTTTAGAGTAAAAACTTCTTTTATTGAAAAGAAGTATCACACCATCTTGTGCAGTTTGTCTCTGCAGTGCTGTAATTTGTTGTTTGGGGTTTTTTTTTTGGTTAGAATTTCTCATTTGGTGCTTCTTGCATGAAACTTACTTGTGGGTTTTTTTTTTTATAGGGAAGAAAATTCTCTGGTGGAGCAGTTTGTGTTTGAAGCATTGGTGGTATTTCTGGAAAGTTTGGCCTTAACCCATACAGATGAAAAGTCATTAGGTGAGTTATAATTAACTAACTATCAACTGAATTAAAAAGCCATTCTGTTGAATCTTGGATTAAAAAGGAGAAGCTGCTTTAACTGTAGGAAAAGTAAATATGCTTACTTTAGCAACAAAGGAAGGATTAGTTCTCATTACTAGTGAAGAGGTATTTGTAATCTAGTTAGGAACTCTTTGAATCAACTCCTTCTAACATGTAATAGTGGAAGATTTTGAGCCCAGGGTTTACAATGGTTCACAGTTTGACAGCAATGCTAAAACCAGTAGTGTTGTTTCTCAGTTCAGATGCTTTTTTCAGCTACTCTGTGGAAAAATGCAGCTCAATGGTTATCTTGAAGTCTGCTCTTTTGTAGCACAATGCTTCAAGAATTGACATTTCTAGATATTCTCTGCAGGATTCTTATCATCTTGTAACACTCTTTCCTGGTTGCAGTATGTAGCTGTGTGAAGAATCTATGACCTTTTCCACAGTACTGATGATTCTTCAGTAAACCTGCCTGCCTGTTCATTGGAGTTTTGTATGCTTTAACTTTCATCAATTGATAGCAACTACAACATACACCCACAAGCTGATGTTACAAAGGTCTGTTTCATTCAGAGAAACACTTCAAGATATGACAGACATAGCCCCAAAAGAAATACTGATGTGGCAGAAATATTTTGCAGTTCCAAGCATGAGCACGGAAAGCAGAATGCACAGTTCTATAGCAGAGGCCTCAGGGCTGCCTAAGGCCGTGTTGACCTCTCTACTCTTCTATGATTTTGTTTTACAGACTTGAAAAAATTACTGTAGAAGTAGAGTAATGGAGTTGGTAGATATATGCCAGGCCACTCAATTTCAGAAAGATGTTGAGGTGTGTGAACGAGTCCAGAAAAGGACACCGAGATTGGTGAGGGGGCTGGAGCACAGCCCTACAAAAAGTGGCTGAAGGAGCTGGGGTTGTTCAACTTGGAGAAGAGCAGGCTCAGGGGACACCTCATTGCTGTCTACAACTACTTGAAAGGAGGTAGTAGCCAGGCAGAGGTTGGTCATTTTTCCCAGGCACCCAGTGACAGAACAAGAGCACACAGCCTCAAGCTGTGCCAGGGCAGGTTCAAGCTGGATGTTAGGAAGAAGTTCTTCACAGCAAGAGTGATTGGCACTGGAATGGGCTGCCTGGGGAGGTGGTGGAGTCACCGTCCATGGAGGTGTTTAATAGGAGGCTGGATGAGGCACTTAGTGCCATGGTTTAATTAATTGAAAGGGTTAGGTGATAGGTTGGACTCAGTGATCTCAGAGGTCATTTCCAACCTGGTTAATTCTGTGATTCTGTGATGCTGTGTGTGTAAGTCTCTTGCACCATTTCTACAGCTAATACCTCAATTCATTTAACCAAGTTACTAGCATTTATTTACAGATATCAATTTTCTCTTTCTGACAGGTACCACTCAACAATGTTGTGATGCTGTCAATCACCTGAAGCGCATAATCAAGCATAAAGCTCCTTCTCTGAACAAGGAAGGCAGGCGCCGGGTGCCACGGTCAGCAAGTTGCCTTTTTAAAACCTTTTAACACTGCATTTTAATTGTCAACCTGTGTAGCTCCATTGTACACTGAATGAGGAATTCATGCTGTTCCTACTACTGATGGTAGAATCATAGAATCATAGAATGGTTTAGGTTGGAAGGGACCTCAAGGATCATCCAGCTCCAAACTCCCGCCATAGGCAGGGACACCTCCCACTAGAGCAGGCTGCTCAAGGCCTCATCCAGCCTGGCCTTAAACACCTCCAAGGAGGAAGCATCCACAACCTCCCTGGGCAACCTGTGCCAGTGTCTTACCACCCTCACTGTAAAGAACTTCCTCCTAACATCCAGTCGGAATCTCCCCTCTGCCAGCTTAAACCCATTCCCCCTCATCCTAACATTACTAGACCATGTAAAGAGTCCCTCCCCAGCTTTCCTGTAGGCTCCCTTCAGATACTGGAAAGCCACTCTAAGGTCTCCTCGAAGCCTTCTCTTCTCCAGGCTGAAGAGCCCCAACTCTCTCAGCCTGTCCTCATAGCAGAGGTGCTCCAGCCCTCTGATCATCTTCGTGGCTCTCCTTTGGACCCGCTCCAGCAGTTCCATGTCCTTCTTGTATTGGGGGCTCCAGAACTGCACACAGTACTCCAGGTGGGGTCTGACGAGAGCAGAGTAAAGGGGGAGAATCACCTCCCTTGCCCTGCTGGCCACACTTCTCTTGATGCAGCCCAGCACTCGGTTGGCTGTCTGGGCTGCATGTGCACACTGCCGGCTCATGTTGAGCTTCTCGTCGACCCAGACCCCCAGGTCCTTTTCCTCAGGGCTGCTCTCAGCCATTCCCCACCCAGCCTGTATCTGTGCCTGGGATTGCACCGACCCAGGTGCAGGACCTTACACTTGGCCTTGTTAAACGTCATGAGGTTGGCCTGGGCCCACCTCTCCAGCCTGTCCAGGTCCCTCTGGATGGCATCCCTGCCCTCCAGCAAGTCAGCTGCGCCACACAGCTTGGTGTCATCTGCAAACTTGCTGAGGGTGCACTCAATTCCTCTGTCCATATCACTGACAAAGATGTTACAGAGCACTGGTCCCAGCACTGACCCCTGAGGAACACCACTTGTCACCGGTCGCCAGGTGGACATTGTGCCATTGATCACCACTCTCTGCATGCGACCATCCAGCAGATATATCTGCTGGGAATTGCTGGACACTAGAGGGTTGTGATGGTTCATTCTTTATTCCAGTGTGATGAGCTTGCTTTAGTTTGGCAAGGACAGACAGAAAAGGAAAGCCTGTTTCCCTCACAGCGGTGTTTATGACAGTGTTAGCATTGGTACCAGAAAGCACTTGGAGGAAAGTCCCCTGAAGTCTTTCTTACCAGTCTTGAGCGTTAGCAGAAGTAGGACAAACTGCCGAGATGATGATCAGCAATTACACTGGGGTAACAAAGAAAGTGGAAGAAGCAGGAATGGCTTTGGTATTGGAGTGGATGAAACTCTGAGTCATCTGGCCTGATCACATAGCTGACCCTGCTTTGAGCAGCAGGTTGGACTGGAAACCTCCTGAGGTCCCTTTTTACCTGAATTATCATGTGATCTTAGAGAAACAGGCAAGTGGAGCCTGAGAGGTAGCTCACTGCTCTGACACTTGGTAAATTAGCATACTGAATGATTGGGGATGGGGGAAACCTTTGCAGGCTTAAGCAAACCTCTGCAGCAAACTTTCAATCTCCTTTTAGCTTCCTTGAGCGTTAGAAGAGATCTGATTTTGCTGGTTTAAACTGTTGTCACAAGACTCATCTATGAGAATCCAGAGTAGAGTGAGGAGAAGGGAAAGCAGTGCAAGGTGTGCTTGCAGAAGAGCTCTTCTTTGTAGTGCAGATGGTTGTGCTTAGACAGCTGAAAGGCCTTTCATAACGCTCGTGGAGCATTTTGATTTCCACTCAGCTGGAACACTGTGACTTTTTGATAGATGTCAAGAGGGCTATTAATCTCCAGTCTTTTTGTGCAGAGGGTTTCCTGCTACTAAGTCAGTGTGTCTTCAGGATGTTGTCTTGTGGCTCTTGGTGCAGTGTGGACGACCTCAGACAGAGTGCCGGCATAAAGCCATGGAGCTCTTCTATGAATTTGTTCCTTTATTACCAGGTATTTCAACTCTCAATCCACTCTCATCTTTGCTTTCTCTGGTCTGTGTGCACCTTTCCTCTGTGTTTTCTGTGCAAAATAGTAGTTACAAGAAAAATGATTTTTTGAGTGAATTACTGTTCACTCAGTGCTGTCAAATGGAAATAAATAGTTGCTTATACTGGAAATCAAATACTGTGAGAACCTCAGGGTTTGTGGGCACAGAAGGGGGTTTTATTGCAAGCTTCCAGACAGAACTTACAGGCCCACTACAAGGGCTTGTAGTGATAAGACAAGAGGGAATGGATTGAGGCTTGAGGAGCATAAATTTAGACTGGATATTAGACACAAATTCTTTACACTGTGAGTGGTGAGACACTGGAACAGGTTGCCCAGGGAGGTCATGGATGCATCCTCACTGGAGGTATCATAGTATCATAGTATCATCAGGGTTGGAAGAGACCTCAGAGATCATCAAGTCCAACCCTTCACCACAGAGCTCAAGGCTAGACCATGGCACCAAGTGCCACGTCCAATCTTGCCTTGAACAGCCCCAGGGACGGCGACTCCACCACCTCCCTGGGCAGCCCATTCCAGTAGCCAATGACTCTCTCAGGGAAGAACTTTCTCCTCACCTCGAGCCTAAACTTCCCCCGGCGCAGCCTGAGGCTGTGTCCTCTCGTTCTGGCGCTGGCCACCTGAGAGAAGAGAGCAACCTCCTCCTGGCTACAACCACCCCTCAGGTAGTTGTAGACAGCAGTAAGGTCACCCCTGAGCCTCCTCTTCTCCAGGCTAAACAACCCTAGCTCCCTCAGCCTCTCCTCGTAGGGCTTGTGCTCGAGGTGCTCAAGGCCAGGTTGAATGAGACCTTGAACAATCTGGTCCAGTGGCACATGTCCCTGCCAATGCCAGAGGCTTGGAACTAGATGATCTTCAAAGTCTCTTCCACCTCAAGCCATTGTATGAATCTGTGAATCCAGCTCTGAAGACAGTATTTTCTAGCTGGGAACTAGTGGGTGTGTCTCACAAATTTGCTTCCTTTTCGTGGGTAGTTAAAGCAGGATGACCAGGGCTAGGTTAGAGCAAATACCTTCTCTGCTAGAAGATCCAGTTTAAAACACAAAGTTTGGGTATGTCAATCCATTTGCTCCTAATACTTTGCTAGTTTGAAATGTATTTTTCCCAAAGAATTTATATTTCTGGTTTTATTTGTCAGGAAACAAATCTCCATCTTCTTGGCTGGCTGATGTTCTAGAAACCAGAGACCTCATTAACAAATTTGAAGGAGGTGGCAGTGATGCCAAAAATCCATCTGGGCTGCTTGCTCAGCCAACGCTCCGTGGCATGCAGGAGCCCTTCACTCTGCAAACAGTCATGCAGTGGATGGACATGTTCTTAGCAGCACTGGACTGCTACAACACCTTCTTTGAGCTGCGAATGATCAAACCCCATGAAATATTGGGTGAGTAGTTCAATATTGCATTTGGTCTCTTTATGTCTGTTACCCAGAGCCCATCCTGGGTGAGTTCTTAACTTGGACTTTAAGCTTTGTTCTCAAATGTAGAATTGGTGAGTTTTACAAACCCTTTCACAGGTTTCAATGGCAGTTGTTGCACTGGGATATTTTTCAGGAGGAAGAAGTACTTTTTGAATAGTGTAGCTTAAAATCTTACCTTCTACTTCTAGAAATATGCTTTTGCATTTCTGTCTCTCAGTTATCCACTTTACATCAACTTCTTTAAATCTATCTCCTCTTCCAAAATGATTCTGTACAGCTAGTTTCCCTCTGCTGAGGAGAACAATGACAGGTGTGGGGGGGTAAAAATAATTGTTTAAAATCCTTCTAAAGCTGTTTATCTGGTTTTTTTGACAAGTCCTGCATCTGGGTAGAAATAACAAACTCCACCAGTAAAGGCTGGGAGGTGATCTGCTGGAAAGCAGTCCTGTGGAGAGGGACCTGGGGGTCCTGGTGGATAACAAGTTAACCATGGCACAGCAATGTGCCCTTGTGGCCAGGAGGGCCAATGGGATTCTGGGGTCTATTAGGAAGTGTCCAGCAGATCAAGGGAGGTTCTCCTTCTACTCTGCCCTGGTGAGACCCCATCTTGAATATTATGTTCAGTTTTGGGCTCCCCAGTTTAAGAGGGACAGGGATCTGCTGGAGAGAGTCCAGCGGAGGACTGCAAGGATGATCAGGGGACAGGAGGGCATGGCTTATGAGGAGAGGCTGAGGGACCTGGGGCTTTTTAGTCTGGAAAAGAGAAGACTTAGAGGGGATTTGATAAATGTTTATAAATATCTGAGGGCTGGGGGTCAGGATGGGGGGGTCAGGCTCTGCTCACTTGCTTCCTGTGATAGGACAAGGAGCAATGGGTTTAAGTTGCAGAAAAAAAGGTTCCGACTTTTTAGGCTATTAGGTAGCGACAGGACTAGAGGGAATGGAGCAAAGCTGGAGGTGGGTAGGAGCTGGAGGTGGGTAGGTTCAGACTGGACATGAGGAGGAAGTTGTTCAGCGTGAGAGTGGTGAGAGCCTGGAATGGGTTGCCCAGGGAGGTGGTTGAGGCCCCATTCCCAGAGGTGTTTAAGGCCAGACTGGATGAGGCTGTGGGCAGCCTGATCTAGTGTGAGGTGTCTCTGCCCATGGCAGGGAGGTTGGAACTGAGTGATCCTTGTGGTCCCTTCCAACCCCGACTGATTCTATGATATTTGGAATTGACAGGACTTGCAGAAGACACTGGTGTGAGACATGGTGACTTTATCTCAGCTCAGCTGTGTTCCTCCAAACTTAAAACAGCATCTTTAGAAGCTGAGAGCTGCTGTGTCATTTTAACTTTGTGTGATCCTTCCTAGGTGTAAGTGAAAGATCCTCATTCTTGGAAGCTGTGCAGTTCTTCCTTGAAAGTATTGCTTTGCATGACATCCAGGCAGCAGAGCAGTGCTTTGGTTGCAGTTCAAGAGGCAGCATCTTCAGTCCCCAGGAGAGAGACATGTACAATTACAGCAAGTGCACCATCATAGTCCGAATCATGGAGTTTGTCACCATGATCCTGGAAACATGTCAGCAGGATTTCTGGAAGGTAGGCACTGAAATTTGTAGTGGGTAAAAGCTCTGTGTAGTTAAAGGTTTGTGCTTTCATTATGAGCTTAGGTCACTGGAGAACATTCTCTTTAATGGTGCATTAATTCAGATTGACAATTAAGAGCCATGAATTGTTTGCATGCCAGTGAGAGTAATTATAGTGCACGGGTGAATTTCAGTGAGTGATGTAGTTATGGTTGGAGGAATTAATATTTCCTGTATATTCCTGTTGTATATTGATTGAGATTCCTGTATGGTGACTCTGTTCTCCATGTTTGGTTTCAGTTTAGGTAGAAAGGCTAATGATAAGTTATGAAGAATAAACCAGGGAAATTGAAATTAATTTTTAACTAAAGCTCTTATTAAATGTTTTGTTCTTTCCAGCTGCTTGAGAAGGAGCTGCTTAATACAAGCTTTATAGAGCTTCTGGTGGTGACAGTGTGTGATCCATCACATGTAGGCTTTAACACAGCTGATGTGCAAGTCATGAAAAATCTCCCAGATATCTCAGTCAGGCTCATGAAAGCTTTGATGAAGTCTCCCTATAAGGAATCTTTGAAACTGTGCATACGAAAAAGAATCACACCACAGAGGTAAGCAGAGGCTTTCTGCTAAGAGTGAATCCAGAGCAAATGCCACTCACCATGAAACTGGAAAGTCAGTCATGTTGTGTGTGGTTGCACGTGGAGATCCTGACCAATGCAATGTTGTTGCTTCTCTTTTCTCGGTAGCCTTGAGGACCTTTGTTCTGTTGATCTGTTTAACTCAGATGCGCGTTTTGATCGGGTTAGGTTTAAGGCTCTCCTTTCTGCCTGCAAGCAGCTCCAGAAATCTGGCCTTCTTCATTCTGCTCTGCACACTCAGGTAAGTCTTTACCCAGAAAGTAATGATGAATATTTGTATGCAATAAAGAGTTTTTCCTGTGTAAAAGGCCAGTAAGAAAATAAGTTCATAGATTCTTAGAATACCAGGTTGGAAGACACTTCAGGGACCACCTAGGCCAACCTTTCAGGGTAAGACTATAGTTTAAAAGAGATGGCCTAGCACCCTGAGGAGAAGAGGTCAGGTGAAGAAGTCATTGGAAGTAAGATGAAGAAATAAATGTCTTAAATTTATTCTCCACATCTGAGTAGCACAATATGAGGTTTGAATGATCTTCATGATTATGTCTGTCTCTGTCCAATTTCCAGGGCCTGGAGGCAACCAAAATCTATGTAAAACTTTATTTTAGTGAGCTTCAAAAGAGCAAAAGCTCAAAAAATAAAGATGCACTTTCCTGTAAAGGAGACATTTTTCAACACATTTTAAGCACAGGACATGCAAAGTGATGAGGAAAGTTAGAAAAGGAGTCTTGTGGCTGATCAGAAACAATGTAGTGGGTCTGACTTGAAGGAAAATAGAGTAGAGAGTAGTTAGGGGCTGGAGACCTAGACTGTATTGCTTGAATTCTTTCTGAGTTTCTAATTGTAGTGAATTTCTGTTTAACTTTGGGTAATTGAGAGAAAACAGGCCTTGCAACAGCCACAAGGACTGAGAATTTGTCTGCTAGTGAGCAAGGCTGTACTCAGTGCATAATGAAAGAGTTCATTTCTGTGAGGCGTTTGCCATACATCTTCTGTCTAAAGCCAGAGCTGTGATTGTAGGATGTGGCATTCAAGAAGCTGCATGGTTTACCTTTGTAACTGTTTGCCTTTGGTGAGCCATGTGCCTTGACTAAGCTGTTTATTTTATTTATATAGTCATGGTGTTACCTCAACAAAAAAAATGTAGGCGAGGATTAGAATCTTTTGAAGGTTTCAAAATTACTGTGAATCTTTTGAAGGTTTCAAAATTACTGTTAGCTTGTCCTGAAATTTATACACCACAGGGCTGTTTTGTCAAAAGTCTTGTTGCTCAGTTAGAGAGGTGTCTCATTGTGGCATGTGTGTGTGATGGTTTGGATGTTACCTGTCCCCACCCCTCTTAAGAAAATCACCCAGACTAGGCTCAGCTGCTGGAAATGGAAGAATGAAGCTTTATATGTACAGTTTAGCACAACATACAAGCAGAGATTTACAGCATATACAGCTATAGACAGACAAGTTAAAAAGGTAATACAGGAACACAACAGCCCTCCCAGAAACCTGAGTCCTCAGGAGGGGCTCCCAACCACCCTTCCACCTTCTTCCCATCCCTCTACCTTACCCCAGACTTTGCCTTATGCTCGAGGTAAGTTTGGAGAGTCAGCCAGGAGGGTTAGGAAGCAGAAGGATTAGTCACACAGACAGTTGGAGAGAGAAGTTCATGCAACCCCAGAGCCCAAGAGCAGCTCTTTTATCTATGTTTATGTCTTGTTCTTACGCATCTCCGCAAGCCTATGAGTGCAGTAGACATCACCACTGTTTCCTTTTCACAGCCTATAATCTAATTCTTCTCACCAAAATATCCCAGCTAGGCTCAAACTAGCACAATATGCATCACTTTGTAAGAAAATGGCCAGGAGTTCCAGCGTTTTTCATTAGCTGTACAGATAGGTTGGAAGGCCTTTATGGATTTTTTTTCAGCTTATATTGATTGTCACTTGTTTGTTTATTTCCACAGGGTGAAGGGCTTCATTTCTCACTTGGTTCTAAGCTTCTTTCAGTTGTTTATAAAGGCATTGCCCCCAGAGGTGAAAGGATGTCTCTTCCATCACTGGACATCAGCACTAAGCAATTAGCTGAGAGGCTTCTGCAGCTTGCCTTTGCTATTGATGGCCAGGTAGGATGCAGTTCTCCAGTTTTAATATTCAGTCTTCATTTAATACTCATCATTGATAGTCTTCTACCTATATTTGGAGTTAAAGAGGCTGATGTTTTCTTCATACTCCTACAGAGGAGCTCTGGCTTGACTAAATGACAATTGTAGATGACAATCTCAGTATACTGTTTGTGCTTTATGCTTTCTGGTAACATAAAAGAGTTTGGGCTGGGAGCTTTCAAAAACTCAGGTGCTGTTCTAAGAAATGTGTGAAATTTAATGTGCCTGAGATAACTCCATCTCTCTATCTCAAACTTTCACAGTGTGAGGAGCTAGTAAGTCTGCTGTTGAACACGGTAGTGTTGTCTGTGCCATTATCAGGAACATCCCAGAACCACCTGCTCAATTTCTCCCATGGACAGTATTTCTACAGCCTCTTCTCAGAAACCATCAATCAACAGCTGCTAAAAAATGTGGATGTGACTGTAGTCCAGCTTATGGAATCATCTGTCAGAAACCCCCAAATGGTACTGGACTTCTTTAAAGGGATGTGGTCAAATGGGAATGTCAGAAGTAACCCTTTTGTTGTTACACGTAGATGTTAACTGAGTGTGTAGTGGGGAGAAGTGCATTTGGTTGCACCTCAGACAATATTCCACTGATAGGTGTAGCTTGCAGTCATAGAATCATAAAATCAGCCAGGTTGGAAGAGACCTCCAAGATCATCCAGTCCAACCTAGCACTAAGTGCCTCATCCAGGCTTTTCTTGAACACTTCCAGGGATGGCAACTCCACCACCTCCCTGGGCAGCCCATTCCAATGCTAATCACTCTCTCTGTGTTAAGAATTTCCTCCTAACATGCAGTCTAGACCTCCCCTGGCACAACTTGAGACTCTGTCCCCTTGTTCTCTTGCTGGCTGCCTGGCAGAAGAGACCAACCCCATCTGGCTATAACCTCCCTTCAGGTAGCTGTAGACAGCAATGAGGTCTGCCCTGAGCCTCCTCTTCTGCAGGCTGCACACCCCCAGCTCCCTCAGCCTCTCCTCACAGGGCTGTGCTCCAGGCCCCTCACCAGCTTTGTCGCCCTCCTGTGGACACATTCCAGTATCGCAACATCTCTCTCGAATTGAGGAGCCCAGAACTGGACACAGCACTCAAGGTGTGGCCTGACCAGTGCTGAGTACAGGAGCAGAATAACCTCCCTTGTCCTGCTGGCCACACTGTTCCTGATCCAGACCAGGATGCCAGTGGCTCTCCTGCTCACCTGGGCACACTGCTGGCTCATCTTCAGCTACTCTCTACCAGCACCCCAAGGTCCCTCTCTGTCTGGCTGCTTTCAGCCACTCTGTCCCCAGCCTGTAGCTCTGCTTGGAGTTGTTGTGTCCAAAGTGTAGAACCCTGCACTTGGCCTTGTTAAATCTCATCCCACTGGCCTCTGCCCACCCATCCAGCCTGGCAAGGTCCCTCTGCAGTGCCCTTCTACCCTCCAATAGATCCACAGCTGCTCCTAGCTTGTTGTCATCTGCAAACTTATGCTGGACTCAATCCCCTTGTCCAGATGATCAATAAAGATATTGAACAGGATCAGGCCCATCACTGATCCCTGGAGGGCACCACTAGTGACTTGTAGCCTGCTGGTGCAGCATGATCTCTGGGCTGTCTGCTGTCTCATGTCCAGCTGAGAGGGAAGTGCCATCTATTACACATCTTGAAATGTATTCATGTCAGGATTCTTTGGGAATAGTCCTTCACCTGGCATACAAGAACCCAGCTGCTGCTTTCCCTTGCAGGTGGGCTGCATTCTGAACGGCATGTTAGATCAGAGCTTCAGGGAGCGAGCTGTGCGCAAGCAGCAAGGGGTGAGGCTGGTTACAGCTGTCCTGAGAAGCTGGGAGAAGCTGGACAGCTGGTGGGCCAGAGGTGCAGCTCCCGAGAGCAAAATCGCAGTCTTGACCCTGCTGGCCAAGGTTCTCCAGGTATGCTGGTGTTGCAGAATCCAGGTGGCTTTTCCAGTCCTCTCTTGTTTTAAAGCCATGGTGTCTCCTCCTAATGAGTTCTCTCTGGGGAATAAAAACAGCTCCCTTTTTCTTTCACCTCCTCTTGCAGTTTAGCTGCCTCTTCCTTCGGGAGAATTAGTACCAGTGCAGAGACTAAACTTTGAAACTGAGCAGCCCTGATACTGCTCTTTGTCATGTTGACATCCAGAAAGCCACTCATCCACATAGTGGATACATCCATCTGCATATCCACAGACTGCAGAAAGATCTTTATTTTAAAGGCCTTTAATTTCTGTTGCATTGGGGTTTTGGTCCTTTTGTTTTTCCTTTCTCTGTATTGTAAGCATAATGGATCTACTTCTAGCACACTGGGGGCTTTCAGGAGCTTGTAAAAGTAGCTGTATGCAAAAATGTATGAAGTTCACTTACTGAAAGTGTTTAATTCTTTTTTTATGACTAATTATTTTAAACTTGAATCATTTCAAAGGTGGGTGCAGACAGTGTCTGCTGTATTGCTGTGTTGGCTGGTAGTGAAGTGACCAATTGGAAATCTGGCTTTGAGAGGGAGCTTAATATTTTGTTGGACTGGAAAATATCTAACGTTGGGGTTTTGTTGTGCACTCTGTGGGAGATTCTAGAGTTCCTGTTGATAGCTCTTTTTAAACCAAAAGTGTATTTTTGGAACTAACTCTATCACATATGACTTCACTTTTTTTTTAATTGTTCATTAATACAATGAGCTCTATTTAAAAAAAAAACCACAAACAACAATCTGAAATCCTTTTTTTATCTCTTCTGTCATTCCAGATAGACTCTTCGGTTTCTTTTGACACCAATCACGAAGCATTTACAGGTGTTTTCAATACCTATACCAGTCTACTTATTGATCAGAATTTAGGCTTGAATCTTAAGGTAAATTGCTCCCTTCAGTGGCTTCCCTGCCCTCCTCATGCTAGAATGTCAATAATTAGTTACATTCTCTGTTATTTGGCTTAAATTTTACCTTAGTTTGTTAAGTAATATGGATTAAAAAACCCTTATGGGTTTTATTCTGCTGTCAGCATCCTAAAAATCCTAAATCATCCTTTTTGTTCTGCACTATCACAGATGTCCATGTCTTGGTTTTAGGTGCTCCTTTTTTTTCCCCTAGATGAATAATATGGCAATAATTATGTTGATAATTAATTACATTCTCTGTTATTTGGCTTAAATTTTACCTTAGTTTGTTAAGTAATATGGATTAAAAAACCCTTATGGGTTTTATTCTGCTGTCAGCATCCTAAAAATCCTAAATCATCCTTTTTGTTCTCCAGACAGAAGGCACTATCACAGATGTCCATGTCTTGGATTTAGGTGCTCCCTTTTTTTCTCCCAGATAAATCATATGTTAAGAATTATGTTTATAATTACATTCTCTGTTATTTGGTTTAAATTTTACCTGAGTTTGTTACATTATATGGATTAAAAAAACTCCACCCTTATGGGTTTTATTCTGCTGTCAGCATCCTAAAAATCCTAAATCATCCTTTTTGTTCTCCACTATCACAGATGTCCATGTCTTGGTTTTAGGTGCTCCTTCTTTTTCCCTCAGATGATTAATATGTTAATAATTAACTACATTCTCTGATATTTGGCTTAAATTTTACCTGAGTTTGTTAAGTAATATGGATTAAAAAACCCCTTATGGGTTTTATTCTGCTGTCAGCATCCTAAAAATCCTAAATCATCCTTTTTGTTCTCCAGACAGAAGGCACTATCACAGATGTCCATGTCTTGGTTTTAGGTGCTCCTTTTTTTTTTCCCTGATGAAAGGCACGTCATTTGTAGGGGGAAAAAAATACTGCACTTGCAAACTGTTTAGAAATGTGAAGTACTGTTTTGAGAAATGACAACCTAGCAGGCTTTTAGCAAGGAGTAGCACTTCCCACTGGTTAAATGATGGAAACCTGCCGTGCTGTCCAAACTTTGGAGTCTCCTTCTCTGGATAGTTTCCAAACCCACCTGGGTGTGTTCCTATAGGGCTTGCTCTAGGTAATCCTGCTTTGGCATGAGGCTTGGACTTGGTGACCTCTGTAAGACCCTTCCAACCCCTAAAATTCTGTGATTGTGTGATTTTAATGTCATTGTCTAGAAGCAGACCAGTGCTAGTGGATTGGCTGCTATATGTGGCTCGGTCGGTAGAGGGAGGCAGAGTACTGCATACCGAAAGTGGGAGCATTAAAAGATGCTGGAGCGTGAGGTTTGAACTGAAGATTAAAAGTGCTGTCTATACTTAATGAAACAGCTCTGCATAGACACTGCTCTGCCAGCCCACTTGTAGCTAGACAGAGTTTTACACTTCCCTGTTCATTCAGAAGAAATTAGCTCTCAGGCAGTGCACTATAGCAGTGGCTTGTGTGAGAATGGATGCTTGCTTAAAAGAACAAGGAGGTTTCCCCATAGCCATGTCAGCCATGAGATACTAATTAGCTTTTAACTCTCACTCAGCAGGGACCAAAGCTGTCTTCTGAAGTAGCAGCTGAAAGATGAGCAGCTACATAACATCTTTGTCAGGACACTGAGCTGTTGAATCAGTAGCTACAGCCACTGCTGCTGTTTTCTGATCCTGTTCAGCTTGCTTCATAGGTAGAGAATAATTTAAGTTTTTTTTTACTGCAAAACTGCATTTTTTAAACTGTTTTTTTTTTCTCCTCAGGGCCAAGCACTGATAATTCTCCCATTCTTCACTAATTTGACTGGAGAAAAGCTTAGTGACCTTAAGAATGCTATTGATAAACTTGTAGCTTTCAATTTCCCCATGAGGTCTGACGAGTTTCCCAGAGGAACCTTGAAGCACAATAACTATGTAGACTGC
The DNA here is from genome assembly GCA_013400475.1 of Tricholaema leucomelas. NCBI lineage: Eukaryota > Metazoa > Chordata > Aves > Piciformes > Lybiidae > Tricholaema lacrymosa > Tricholaema leucomelas. The sequence continues at coordinate 686,845 of WAAF01004086.1, read as the reverse complement.
ACTAAAAAGGTCAGTATTTTTAACAAACATGTAACTAGAAGCCCAAGTAAACTGTGTCTAAAACCAATGTTTCACAGGCTCTGGCATTAGAGAGGCAGAGACTCTCAGTTCACGTAAGGAAATCAGCTTTTTTATGTCTGTTATGTCTTTATCCAGAAGTTTAATATACAGATACACATTAAATAAACATATCCTTCTGTGCAGCTGCTTCTGATCATAATGAAAAATAATTACATAGAGTGGATTCATTTGATCCAGTGTGGCTCCTTATGTTATGCATTACTTCTTTTCCAGTTTTTAGAGGCCTTAGAATTGTCTCAGAGTCCCATGTTGTTGCAGTTGATGACAGAAGTCCTCTGTAGGGATCACAGACACTTCATGGAGGACTTATTTCAAGCCAGCTTCAAAAGAATTGCCAGAAGGTGAGTTTAGTCTGTTGGGTTTTGCTCTTATTGAATTTTTGCTGAAGGAAATGTGCTTCCTGTACTGTGTTGTCCTTGTGGTGATTTACACCATAAAGCTTTACATAATAGCCAAGACAAAAACAAAATCTGAATTAAAACGTTTCCAAAATGTTTCTAAAGTGTGAACATATGGCACCAACTTCCAGATGACACTTCCAGTGCCTGGGGAGATTTTGCAAAGCCTTTTGTGAGTTAGCTTGTTCTGACAGAGTTCAGTTGAGGATGGTGCCATTGGTTGCACCTCTATTTGCCACCCTTGTATAACCACACAACATTGATAACACTGAAGCTGACAGCAGATTCCTTCGTTCAACCCCTTTGAAAATACAGCAGCACTTCTATTTCGTTCAGTGTTTCCAGGTGGTAAATTTAGGCACCACGACACTCTACAGAAAAGGACTTCAGTCCTAAACCAACCATTCTAATTCATGGTGGACTACTCAGTAGTGACTATTTTGGAGCTTCTGGTTTCCTGGGCAGTTACCTTATGCTCAAATCCCATTTTTTGAAGTTTCAACTTCTATAAAATTATTCAGAACAGTTAGTCTAGCAGTGGAACATTTGATAGGTCACAGAAGGACCTGAAATCAGTGAAGTCTATTTTCCCCTTCCCTTCCTATTTGCTTCTATCCTTCCCATATGCCACAAAAATATTCCTTTTTCAGGTTGTTCAGTGAAAAAGAGATGAGAAAGCTAATGATGGCTTTTGAATTACGCTAACAAAGATGTACAAACAAGTTTACTTCTATTGCAGAGTAAGAAGCTGAGATTTTCCTTGGGGAGCTCCACAATAAGTGGCAATTCCACCTGATCTTGCATGCCTTGCAAGATGATAACCCAGGAGGGCATAAATGCAGACAATAGGAATTTGAAATGTCACAGGGGGTTGAAACATGAATGGAGTCTGGTAAAAGAGTTTTCATCTTGAGATTTCCATCTTCCTCAGGAGCACCACTGACAAACAAGTGATACTGTTGGACACTGTTCACAAAATGTTCCAGAGTGAAGACCTTCTTTCAAATACTACTCGTCAAGCATTTATGGATCGCTCCCTCCTCACTCTCTTGTGGCACAGCAGCGTGGATGCACTGAGAGAATTCTTTGTCAAGGTTATAGTACAGGCTATGGATGTTCTTAATGCCAGGTTTACAAAGGTATGAATTCCTGGGATTTTTTAGTTTTGACTGGGGAAGGTGTAGTAAAATGGTGATGTTAGTGTGTATATTTCGCTTAGCTTTGAGTGAAACCCTAACTGAAACCATTTGCCTTCCAGTTTTCCATATCTGAGAGCAGAAGTCTCTGCCAATTACATAGTCAGATTATTACTGAGAAACTTTGCTCTGTTCCCCAACAGACTCTTCCTTTGAAGTTAGTGTATGTTCAGATACCTACTGTGCACAGAAACTGAAGTTAGAATGTTATCTGTATATATCTAAAGGGGGCTGAAGTTCTGTCAAAAGCAAAACCCATTCTACCTTTGAAATATAAAAGCTATATAAAATTGTAGCCTGTAATGAAAGCTCTCAAGTTAAGTACCTTACTTCTAGAGAAATACCTTGCAAACATCCCTCAGCCAAGGGATTAGGAGCACAAATCTTCCTTTCTTTCTTTACAGCCTGTCCTCCAGTTTAAAGTATACTTGCATACAGTGATTTTGTTGTCAGTGAAGGTCTCTGATCTTGCTGTAGTTCTTCACTCCCATAGCTTTGCTGATACAGTTCTTCAAAGGCAGCAGGACAAACAACATACTGAAATTATCTAAATTTAGTCAGAGTTAGTAAAAACAAAATGGTATGACCAAGATGTACATAGTCACCCTTGTTGCTGGAAATGTTGACACCAAAGTGAGGTGCATGAAGAAGCTCATGGTTGATACCCAGTATGGGGGCAGGTTTGCTCACAGGGGTCATGAGTCTGAGCTGCTGCTGGGTCTTTTGCTTATTTTACTCTACTACAACTATAATGATTTAGGCCAACTGCAGGTAGGACAGCTCACCTGATGAAAGGCAGATAGCCTCAATATATTACACAAGAACTCAGAATCTGCCAATCTTTTCTTATCATCTCCTCTTTTTCTCTGATTTAGAAGGTAGAAGTAAACTGCAGGTTGTTTAGTAGAAACTTAGAGTAATTGTGGAGCTGCTTAGCAAGGGCAGGATCCAGGAAATCTTTCTGAGGTTTGACTTGTTTGTTTCCAGTCCAATGAACATGCTTTTGATACACAAGTCACCAGGAAAATGGGGTGTTACAAGCTGCTGGAAGTGATGTATGTGCGCCTTTCGAAGGAGGATGTTTACTCCAAGGACTCTAAAATCAACCAAGCCTACCGTGGCTCCAGCAGTGTAGAAGGAAATGAACTTACCAAGACACTAATAAAGTAAGGCTGGGTGGTTTTTTTGTTTCCTTTTAATTTCTGATTGGGTTCTGGGCAGATGCAGTTCTAAAGCCTGCTATACAAAGCAGAAGTTTGAATTGTTCAAGGATAAATGTAATCTGTGGTGTAGCTTTTGATTTTAAATGGAAGACACAGTACTGAATTTGCATTGATAGAATCATCTCTATTGTAGACTGCAGGCCTATGTCAGGATAATTTTAGCCTCCTGATTTTGCCTCTTCTTTTCCTATTTGTTAAGCTTCTGCTTTTGTGTTTGCTTTTCTATGTGATTCTATTTAATTTCACAATTTCAGCTTCAGTGTACTTTGACTATTATGTAGAGTGTGCTATCAGATAGATATTTATATCATTGATGAGAGGATGGGATGGATTTTCATTTACATTTCATGATACAACAGCACACCCAGCAGATCTAACTTGGTTTAGTCACCACTGCAGAGGGACTCAAAAGATTCACACTAAATATATATGCTAATTGATGTTGTTTGTTTAATGGTCTGGAAAAAAAACCAAACCATAAGATACTTGAATTGCTGATCTTTTTGTTTTGTTCTAATTTTATTTTACAATACTATGTCCCATGAGGACTGTAAAGAATTTCTTGGCTATAATTTACAGATCTGTAAGTGGCTGTCAGCAGAAGACTTAAAATGGTTGCATCTCAGCTGTTTTTCTCTGGCTAACCTATAGAACAGCTTGGCATGCCTGTCCATTCTTAATTTATTGAGAGAGTTTTATGTGTGCATTGAAACATGTCTTCATCTCATCTGAAAATGGACTGTCCTCTTGTTGCTGGCATTGAGGACACTGGGAGAAGGTGGCATTGTCATTGCTGAATAGTTCCATTTAAGCACAGTCTACTTGTGGAGAACTTGAACATGTCTGAGGCAGCTTAGTGTTGATACTTATGTAATAATAAAGATCTCTTGAAATTTGTTGATTCGTTGGTCTCTGACTGGGGCCTTCTTTGAGCTTCTTGAGAAAAGAGTTCTGATGGTGTTTTCTTGCCTGTTTGTATTTTAAGGTCATGCTATGATGCCTTTACAGAAAACATGGCAGGAGAGAGTCAGCTGTTGGAGAAGAGGAGGCAGTATCACTGTGCAGCATATAATTGTGCCATTGCTGTCATCAGTTGTGTCTTCACTGAAAGTAAATTTTACCAAGGCTTTCTTTTTACAGAAAAGTCAGAAAAGGTGAGAAGCTGTTGTGGCTGTTGGGCTTTCAGAGCAGTGCTTTTACCTGATTGTAATAAATCAGAGAATGAAACTGGATGACATGGAATTATATAAGCAAACTACTCAGGCAATAGGAGGAGTCATAGCTGACTTCCTTGCATCATAGAATCGTACAGTTTGGGTTGGAAGGCACCTTAAAGATCATCCAGTTCCAAGGCCCCTGCCATGGGGTGAGGTGGGTTTGAATCACAGAATAATTTAGATTGGAAGTGACCTCAAAGATCATCCAGTTCCAACCTCCCACCATAGGCAGGGACACCTCCCACTAGCCCAGGTCGCTCACAGCCTCATCCAGCCTGGCCTTGAACACCTCCAAGGAGGGGGCATCCACAGCCTTCCTGGGCAGCCTGTGCCAGTGTCTCACCACTCTCACTGTAATGAATTTCTTCCATCCTTCATCTTTTCATCCTTTCTTCCATCCTTCATGCAATTTGAGGTGCTGACAAAGGTTCTACCATCTGGTTGGGAATGGGTGAAGTAATATCATAGTATCATAGTATAGTATCATCAGGGTTGGAAGAGACCTCACAGATCATCAAGTCCAAATGGTGCATTTACCCTTTTTTCCTTCCATTCTCAATCAATTTTCAAAAAGGGGAGTTAAAAACTCTATTTACATTCTCCAGTGCTTGGCACACACCCTCTTTACAGAGCACATTGTGCTGTGAGTTCTTGAGCAGTTGCATAGCAAGGTTTTCTTAGAATCTGGGAAAGAAAACACGCCATGCTGTCTGGTTTGTGCATGGTTGGGCTTTAAGAGGTAACCAAATCACTTCAGGGCAATTGTTATTGTGTGCAGCATTGTAATTTGGTATTTCCAAACCTGCTTTGGTTTGCAGAACTTGCTGATTTTTGAGAATCTGATAGACCTGAAGCGTCAGTACACATTTCCTGTAGAAATTGAGGTGAGTGGAATTTTCTGGGCTCCAGCAGCATTCCTCGATAAGACACAAAAGGGCTTCCACACTAGAATTGTTGTGGACCAGATCAGTTCTCACATACAAAGAAAGAGACTTCTGTAGTGAAGAAATAAAATGCTTTAAGGTATAACTTTCTAAGGAAAACCAAGACTGGAAATGCAGAACACACCTGCAGTGCACATGAATTTAATACACTTCGTAGCACACTTATTCTGACAGGGAATGGCTGCAGGAATAAGTAATTGAGCTGTTGTTCTGTAGCATTCATTGTAATAACTTACAACAGGGAATTTACAGTCATGTTAAGTGTTTTCTGGGAGCAGTTCTGCAAATAAAGAATTCTAAGTAAGCTGTCAAAAGTTTACAACTTTATTGTTTCTTTATTATTGTTTCTTGCTGTTTAGGTGCCTCTGGAAAGGAAGAAGCGGTACATTGCTATTAGAAAGGAGGCCAGGGATGCAGGAGATAGCAGTCAAGGTATGAAAGTCACTTATGGATATGAAAACAAAAAGCCTTCTTACCTTTCAGACACTCTTCACTGATGTTTTGTTAATTGGCTTCTACAGAAGCAGGAACAAATACAAACATTCAGTGTATTTCATCTAACAATCAACCACTCACCCTTAAGTTTTAGTGCCAAAATTAAAAAGCTTGTTTCTTGTAATTGCCTTTGATTAATGGTCTGTTCTTTTTCCTATTTAGATGAACCCAAGTATTTAGCTTCTGCATCATATATGATGGATAGCAGCTTGAGTGAGGAAATGAGTCAGTTTGATTTTTCTACGGGAGTCCAAGGCTTTTCTTACAGCTCCCAAGATATTACAGGCAGCAGTGCTCGTTTCAGGAGAAAGGTAATTTAGTGGCTTCTGTGTTCTGAGGAGGAAAAGTTTGATGCTTTCTAGCAATGGTTTGTATTCATTTGGATTGAGAAAGTTCTAGTCTCCTGTATTTGTTCTATTTGATTGAGAATGGATTCCTCCAGTGTCTGAACAGTCCTCTGAACATGAGCCAGCAGTGTGCCCAGGTGGCCAACTGAGCCAGTGGCATCCTGGCCTGGATCAGGAACAGTGTGGCCAGCAGGACAAGGGAGGTTATTCTTCCCCTGTACTCAGCACTGATCAGGCCACACCTTGAGTGCTGTGTCCCTTTCTGGGCTCCTCAGTTCAAGAGAGATGTTGCGATACTGGAATGTGTCCACAGGAGGGCGACAAAGCTGTGAGGGGCCTGGAGCACAGCCCTGTGAGGAGAGGCTGAGGGAGCTGGGGGTGTGCAGCCTGCAGAAGAGGAGGCTCAGGGCAGACCTCATTGCTGTCTGCAACTGCTTGAAGGGAGGCTGTAGCCAGGTGGGGTTGGTCTCTTCTGCCAGGCAAGCAGCAACAGAACAAGGGGACACAGCCTCAAGTTGTGGCAGGGGAGGTCTAGGCTGGATGTTAGGAGGAAGTTGTTTGCAGAGAGAGTGATTGGCATTGGAATGGGCTGCCCAGGGAGGTGGTGGAGTTGCCGTCCTGGGAGGTGTCCAAGCGAAGCCTGGATGAGGCACTTACTCCCTTTGTTCTCTGTTGTGGCACCTTGTATTTAACTTTCTCTTGGGAGAACAGTGTTTCATGGCTCTCAGGACTTGAAGCTGTGTTCCTTCTGCAGTTGAGAGATCTCATCAACAGCAGTACTGATGGCACAGAAAGAAAGCTTTTAAAAGTGTCACAGACACTAGAAGACAAAACCTGTTGAGATATCTGTTACCATTGGTAAAGATAAGCTATTTACATGTTTTGGAGCAGGGAAGCACTTTAACTGCCCTAAAGTTAGCCATAAATAATTTTTTTATCTGCTTTGTGTACTGGAGTTGTAACTTCTGACTTGAAATAATTTTCTTGTTTGTGTTACTTTGTGTAACAAAAGAGAGAGCAGCTCTGGTTGCTTAGTCAGTGTGAGGCAACACATCCAGAACAACAGGGCTTTCCCCTTTGGAAAGTGTTAACACCTTGCATCAGCTATGGAATGAAATAATTCCTGCAAGGTACAGCTGACTCTTCCTGCTTCCAACAGTTGCAACACCTACCCTGCCAGGTAGCAAATTCAGAGTAACATGCAGCTGACATCTGCTGGCACAGAAAGTAAAAGCTGTGCACAGCTGATCCGTGCATTTGGGAGGTGTCTGAACAGGGCAGTGGATGTGTGCCTTGTTGCGCACGCTGAGCGTTACGGCCCAGCCTGCAAAGGCAGCTAAGATCAGGGTGACTCATGGTGGTGGGAAGATTTAAGAGGAAATACAGTGTTGTTATTAATCAGAGGGACACTTCTGTTTTTCCAGGAGCCCACAGAATACATGGGTTTAAATGATGAGATGGAACTGGAAATGGATGAGCTCAACCAACACGAATGTATGGCCTCTATGACCACTCTGATTAAACATATGCAGAGGAACCAGATCACCCCCAAAGTGGAGGAGGCCAGTATTAACCAACAAGTTGGCATTGTTTTGCTAATTATATCAAGAAAAGGAGAGTCATGATTGAATCCCTTCATTTGTTAATTAGCTGTATTTTAATGAGACCTATGTGGCTGTAGCTGAGGGCTTTTGGGCTCACTAAGCCTGTCTGGACCAAGAAGTGAGTTAATTTTTGCTCATCTCTTTAATTTCAGGGAACAGTTCCAGTAGAACTTCCTCTCTGGATGAAATTCCTGCATGGCAAATTAGGAAACCCATCAGTACCACTCAATATTCGCCTCTTCATAGCAAAACTTATTGTTAATACTGAGGATGTGAGTAATTTTTTGGTCATATATTTCCTGTTAACAGAGGGTGTTATCAACTGTGTAACTCTGCTAGGGTAAAACATTTCATTGGCTGAGTCTTGCAGGGTGTTCAGATTGTTTGCCATGATACAAGGGAGCCTAAAATTCCAGATGCTGCCAGTGTTTTGGATGTAGTATGAATACTTCTCCCAACCTCTACTCCTGTAAGTAGAGGGTCTCCACAGTATGTGTCTTCTGTAAACTATAAGCAATTGATTCATTGCTACTGGGCACAAGAGGTGTGGCTGGTTGTCTGCCCTCCTTCTAGGAGAAAATACAGTGGTTTTTTAATGGTCACAGATGAGTTGTATGGAAATCCTTAGAGCTAACTGCTGTACTGGTTGCTGAATGATGTTAAGGTAGCATAATGTGTCTGTGCCTGGGAAGACATCTCTGCTGTGAGGGTAAGCAGAGGGAGCTTGTTCAGCCTAGAGAAGTGGGGACATGGGGAACCTTAGGGCTGCCTTCCCATAACTGAAGGGAGACTACAGGAAGGCTGGAGAGGGACTTTTCATAAGGGTGTCTAGAGACAGGACAAGGGGAAATGATTTTAAGCTGGGGGAGAGTAGGTTTAGACTGGATCTTAGGAAGTTCTTCAGTACGAGGGTGGTGGTACACTGGAATAGGCTGCCCAGGCAGGTTGTGAATGCCTCCTCCCCCAGGGGTGTTCAGGCTGGATGAAGCCTTGAGAAGCTGAATCTGGCTGAGAGGTGTCCCTGCCCATGGCATGGATGCCCATGGTTGGAGAGGATGATCTCTTGAGGTCCCTTCCGGCCTAAGCCATTCTGTGCTTCTTGGGTGAAACATTCTCATCCTATTTCATACACAGATTTTAGAGGATAATGTTTCTGTCAGAAGTATTCCAAATCCAAAATTAAAAAAGGCTGAATTTCTGGACTAATTCAAAAAGCTTTGTAGCTACTTAATGCTACTTTCTCAGTAAAGCTGTCTGAAGTGAAAGTGATGATGAATGGCACATGCTTTCCTGTCCTTTAGGGACATGAGAGCTGTAGTATGTGGGCCCTGGTGAAATGATTAGATGTGTGTGAAAGATTTCTGAGCAGAAGTGAGAGATGTCACTATGGATACTCCTTATTTTAAAGTTACTTTAACATTTTGGCATTGCTGCTTCAGAGGTTGAGCAGAGCTTGGTTTAGCAGTCTTAGCTGTAGTGATTCTGGAATAAGAGGTCAGTGAATAGTTGTGTGATTTGTACTTGGTTACTGATTCTCCTGTTTTTCCATAGGTTTTCAGACCTTATGCAAAGCAGTGGCTTGGTCCTTTGCTGCAGCTTGTTGTTTCTGGGAATAATGGAGGAGAAGGGATTCATTACATGGTAGTGGAAATAGTAGTTACTGTTCTTTCCTGGACAAGTGTAAGCACTCCCCAGGTAAGGAAAAGTAAAACTCCTTTTTATTGTCATTGTGACTGTTTGGTAAGGAATGAGTGAGTTTGTTATTATGCACTTAAGATTGTTTTCTACATCAGCCCACTCTTTCTTTTAGATGCTAACTTCAAAACCAGCTTAGTTACTTGCTTTCATACAACAGTACCAGCTTATGTATTCTAGCTTATTATTCTAGTGTGAAGTGTCCCTGCCCATGGCAGGGGGGTTGGAACTAAATGATCCTAGTGGTCCCTTCCAACCCTATGATAATGTTTATTTGCTTTCATACAATATATGCCCTCATCTTGGAGTCACTGTGTTTATTTTTGCTCCTATTTGTTGCAGGGGAGTATTAAAGATGAGATTTTAGCTAACAGGTTGCTTGAATTCTTGATGAGGAATGCCTTTCACCAAAAGAGAGCTGTGTTCAGGCACAACCTGGAAATCATAAAGACAGTTATAGAGTGTTGGAAGAGCTGTCTCTCTGTACCTTACAGGTAAGTGTTTGGGCAATTGCTTTCTTGTAGCACTAGTTCAAGAATATAAATGAACATTGTCAAAGGAGATGAAAAGGTAAACTCAGCTGCAGTAATAAACTTTTAATCCCTAGAGCTGACAGTAGAACTTCAGAACTGGAGCAAGTCAGAGAAGGGCCACGAAGATGCTCAGAGGGCTGAAGCACCTCTGCTGTGAGGACAGGCTACAAGAGTTGGGGCTCTTCAGCCTGGAGAGGAGAAGGCTTTGAGGAGACCTTGGAGTGGCCTTCCAGTGTCTGAAGGGGGCCTACAGGAAGGCTGGGGGGGAACTATTGGCAAGGTCTTGTAGTGACAGAATGAGGAGTAATGGGTTTAAACTGGAAGAAAGGAGATTCAAACTAGATGTTAGGAAAGAGTTCTTTACAGTGAGGGTGGTGAGACACTGGCACAGGTTGCCCAGGAAGGTTGGGGTTGCTATCTCCCTGGAGTTGTTCAAGGCCATGTTGGATGAGGTCCTGAATGACCTCTTCTAGTGGGAGGTGTCCCTGCTTGTGGCAGGGGTTTGGAACTGGATGAGCTTTGAGGTCCCTTCCAACCTAAACTATTCTATGATTCTATGAACTGAACTCTCCAAGTGCTATAATTTAATTTGCAAAACAAGGAGGGAAACAGGGAAAATGTGTAGAGCATTGCAACAGGAAAAAGAGAATCAGGAGTAACCTTGGCAAAGATTTGTATTTCACAGAATCATCAAATTGTCAGGGCTGGAAGACACCTCAAAGATCATCCAGTTTCACCCCCCGGCGGGGACTCCTGTGGTGGTTTGGGTGTCCCCCGCCCCCCACACTTTAGAAATCACCCAGACTAGACTCAGTCAGCTCTGGAAATTTGAATGAAGCTTATATTTACAGCTGGCACAATATACAAGCAGATATTTACAGTATATACAGTTATAGACAGAAATATACAATGTAAAAAGGTAATACAGACACAACTTCCCTCCCAGAAACCTGAGTCCCAGGAGGAGCTCTCAACCACCCCTCACCTTCCCCCTACCCCTGTCAACCTTACCCCAGTCCTAAGGAAGAATGGAGGTTTGGCCAAGAGGGTTAAAAAGCAAGGTGAAGCAGCCAAGCAAAAGGAGGGTGAGGTTAGAAAGCAAGGTGGAGTCCAGCCAGCAGCCACGAGCTCCCCAGCAGGCAAAGCTCCCAGCGAAGAGAAGAAGCAAGTGCCCTAATCTTTGTTTTGCCTTTCTTTTGTACACATCTCAGCAAGACTGTGAGGGAAGTAGACCTCACCATTGTTTTCATTTCTCAGCCTATCATCTAGTTCTTCTCACCAAAACATGCTAGCTAGGCTCAGACTAGCACAACTCCTCACACTAGATCAGGTTGCTTAGAGCCCCATCCAGCCTAGCCTTAAAGACCTCCAGGAGTGGGACTTCTACCAACTCCCTGAGCATTCCAAATTCCATTTGAAATTTTGAGTGTTATCAGTGCACACCAGTGCAGTCTTACTAATAAGACTTCTGCAGTCTGCCATGCTCTTGAACTTGTTACAGACAATTTGTGTGGGCCTACAACCTTTAAGTGTGTTTGTTTTGGGAAGATTTCTTCCTTGAAGCTGAATATCACTTTCTGAATATATGCTTCCCACTGGTTTGGATGGGAGTCTGTGTGCAGATATCCATCCTACTGGTTTTGGTGGGGCTGTATGTGTGTACACATCTCTGTGTACACCTAGAATTAGTGATTTACATTGTGTACATCCTGTGATTTTTCTCCTGTGTATAACTGCTTTTTTATGGCTTTTTTATCTAACAGTTTAATATTTGAAAAGTTTTCCAGTGGAGACCCTGATACAAAAGACAATTCAGTGGGAATTCAGCTGCTGGGAATTGTTCTTGCTAACAATTTGCCTCCCTTTGACCCAAAGTGTGAAATAGAACGTGTCAGGTGAGAAATGCAGCTTGTTGGTAGTTGATTTTGATTAAAAGCTTAAGACAAAAAAAAAAAAAACCAAACCTAAAAGTCTAACTTCTGAACATGCAATTTGGGAACTGGTTGCTCATTCATTGCATTAATTTGTCCCATCATCCCTTTGCTGTTGTCTGTCAGCTGTAATGCTGTTCTAGCTGCAAACTGCAGGCCACATTTACTTGGGAAAGCAACTAGAAGGATGTAAGCTTCTTTAGAGCAGGCCCCAGGGTTGCAGTTTTCATGGAAAGTAACAGTCAGGAATTGCCAAAGCAGGGATTTGAGACACTGCAGGGGGAACATCCATGGTGTGCTGTATTCATTCACAGCTCATTTAAAAGCAGTCATTATTCCCCTGGGCAGCTCAGGTGAGGGGTCCTTGTTTCAGTTTAAAACTGGATGCTGGAATGGTGGTTTACAGCAGGTCTGCCTTTTGTGTTAGGTATTTCCAGGCTTTGATCAGCAACATGGGCTTGTTAAAGTATAAAGAAGTTTATGCAGCTGCAGCAGAAGTGTTGGGACTTGCTCTTCAATACATTGCTGGGAGAGAAAATGTAAGTGATCTGGATTGTGCGTTTCACCCTTCCTTAATTCTTACTTCTGTGTACCTCTTCTATATGACTACTCAATTTTCACATGACTGCTCAATTCAGCTGCTAAAAAGGAGTGGGTTTAAGAGTCTGCAGCCATTGTTCAACAGATGGAATAAAAAGTTTAAACTGTTAAGAGGGAAAGAATTTGAGGGCAGACTAAGTGCAGAGTTTTTGCCCTGCTGATTTGGAGCTGACAGTGCGTAGTCCCTTTCTGAGGCTTTGTTCAGCTTTTGCCAACCAGCAACACTGGGATGGTGCATTGGAAGTTGGGGTTTTTAAAGATAAAGTGATAAGTTGCAAGTTGGGAGATTTGGGACTACCTTTTGAAGATCTCTGTCTGAGGATGTTTAGTAACTTGAATGTTTTGATGTAAAATTTAAAGTTACTGTATTTAATCAGTTGTCTTCTAGGTAGGGGGTAAGGTGAATGCAAAACTGTTGCTCACCAAATCCTGCAGTACCTGGAAGCAGGTGTCAGTGCTTGACCACTGACCCTGGAGGTGTTCAAGAAAGGACTGGATGAGGCATTTAGTGCCATGGTCTGGATGACTGGATAGGGCTGGGTGATAGGTTGGGCTGGATGATCTTGGAGATCTCTTCCAACCTGGTTGATTCTATGATTCTATGATTTTAAGTACTTCTTTACACAATAGCTGGTAAACATCTGGAATTTGCTGCCAGGTTCTAGCAGTAAGTAGCAGGTTCAGAGAGAAATTAGGCAAATTCATGCACAAAAATAATTCCATGAACAGGGTCTAGAAACAAGAGACAACAATCTTGTCTTTGAGATCTCAAATGCATGTTGAGTTTTGTGAGAGAAACGGAGGACAAAATGCAGCAAGACTCATGTGCTCCCCCTAAACACCATTCTGCAGCTGCTATTGGAGACAAAGATAACAGGCTATTACCTAGGTGATCATTACTCTGCCCTTGTAGGTTGTTCTTCCTACTTTTCTTACTTCTTCCCCCACTTAATTGCAGTCTGTTCTTTCACACTTGGTAGAGCATACTTCATATAAGAAGTTCCTGCAGCCTTCTCTTTCAGTCTTCCAAGCTCCACTATAAGCAGTATTTTGAACAGATGAGCAAAGATGATGGAAATATTTTTGTCCAATGCAAGGCTTTCTTTGATCTCTTTAAGTCCAGGTTGCTGCTTATTTTTCACCTTTTCACTAATAATATCTCCTTTTTTTATTGCATTCATTAGTTGCAAATCTGCCACACACTTCCTTCTATAAGCATATAATGCAACTTGTGTTTCAAAACCAAGGTGTTGATTCCACAGCAATGAAAAGAAGCTCACAAATGGATTGTCTAAGCAGGCAATCACGTGTTTCAGCCAGGCACAGCCATAAAGCACCATAAATGTCAAGATGAGGCAGGTGGATCTGCAGTGCAGCAGCAGAACTCTGGGTCATTAAGGTGGTTATGAGTTTCATGGCTGTGCTTGTCTTACTGCCTTTCTCATTTTCAGATATTTGAAGATCCAGTTTATGATTGCATCATCAGAAAGTTAAAACATCATCAGAACACCCAACAGGATAAATTTATTCAATGCTTGAATAAAGTTGTTAAGAATTTTCCACCTCTTGCTGACAAGTATGTCATGATTTACATGGTATCTTCACTGCAGATCTAGAAGGGTAATAGATAACGAGCCCTATGAGGAGAGGCTGAGGGAGCTGGGGGTGTGCAGCCTGCAGAAGAGGAGGCACAGGGCAGACCTCATTGCTGTCTACAACTACCTGAAGGGAGGCTGTAGCCAGGTGGGGTTGGTCTCTTCTGCCAGGCAACCAGCATCAGAACAAGGGGACACAGCCTCAAGTTGTGGCAGGACAGGTCTAGGGTGCATGTTAGGAGGAAGTTCTTTCCAGAGAAAGTGATTGGCATTGGAATGGGTTGCCCAGGGAGTTAGTGGAGTTGCTGTCCCTGAAGGTGTTCAGGCAAAGCCTGAATGAGGCACTTAGTGCCATGGTCTGGTTGATTGGACAGGTCTGGGTGCTAGGTTGGCCTGGATGATCTTGGAGGTCTCTTCCAACCTGGTTGATTCTATGATTCTTTTAAGGTTTATCAATGCAGTGTTCTTTCTGATACCCAAACTTCATGGTGTGATGAAAACCTGCTGTCTGGAAATAATAATGTGCCGGGCTGAAGAAATACCTGATCTCCACTTGCAGTTAAAGAGTAAAGACTTCATCCAGATCATGAATCACAGGTGAGTGGATGCACAGTCCAAAGCTCTTGGTAACATCTTCTGTGCTGGCAACAATATTTTCATGTCAGAAGCATTTATAATTCATGCTTGCTTTTTGGTCAGCACTCTCCTAAATTTGAGCTAATCTGGGAGCTAAGTATGAAGATGCCTTACTCACTGTGAGAAACAAACAGAAAACCCCAAACAGAAATCAGGTGAAACACCACTGGGATGTGAATTTTTGCAGTATGTATTAGTTGTGTTGTATTCTTACTCTTTGGTTGAACTCAGAAGTATTTACCTAAACCCCTCTGTGCAAAAGCAAATATTACTGCTAAAACCTGAACTGATCTTTTGGCTGTGCAGAGAAAAACAATGTAACTGTTCTCTTTTCCCCTCTGCTTTTAGGGATGATGAAAGGCAGAGGATTTGTTTGGATATAGTGTACAAGATGCTGTCTAAACTAAAGCCACTGGAACTTAAAGAGCTTCTCCCTGGAGTGACAGGGTTCATTTCTCACCCTTCTGCAGTGTGTCGGCAGCGCATGTATGATATTCTGATGTGGATCTATGATAATTACAGGTGTGTATTCACTGCAGATGCTGCCTTTCAGGGGCTGGGCACAGGCAGAGTGAAAGTGCTTGTTGCACTTTACTCCAACTTCATGTCCCTCAGTGCAGTATTTTTCCCATACTCTGAAGAAGAGAGCCTGTTTTGCCTATGGTGGCATTTTCATCACTTTCACTACAGGAAAATGATTTAGACCTGAATGTTAGCCCAGAACTAGAATGTTGCATGACCACAGCACGATGGCATAAAGAAGTCTTAGCTCTGAAGCTCCCACACTTTTCTTGTTGCCAGAGTTTGTAACTGATGAGAATTGTCCACTAGAGAAATTTGCTTGTAGGCGGAAGGTGTATTAAGGCACTTTGGAATGATCTGGATGCTTTCAATCTGGTAGTATAAAGATGTCCTTTCTCTTTGAGCCCTTAGAATAGGGAGCAGGCATGTACTCAGTTTGACAAGCATGTTGTTGTGAAGTGCTGTTACTTGGGTTCTGTTATGTCCTTCTTCTCAAGATAGCTATTTGAATGGGTAATTATTCTGAAGAAAAAGTACAGGTAGTTTTTGCTGCAGCATCACATAAGAAAAGCCAATTCCCTGCCTTCTCAGTTTTAACCTTGCAAACTCAGGATTACTTCTGTTTTGCCTTTGTAGCAGCAAGTAAACCAAAAAAGTATTACTTATCTTCCTGGGTTTGTTTTTTCTTTTCTAGGTAGTGAAGAGCCAAAACATTTTTGGCAGTGAATCTCTCACGCTAGGTTGAGATTTTTGAGGAGGACGTGTTCTTCCCACTCTCCTGTCATCCTCATTCTCTTATTTTACTGTGGAAGGTCATTAAGAGACACTTTTCTCTTACCTCTCCTTTCTCAGGGATCCAGAAAGCCAAGCAGATGGTGACTCTCAAGAAATACTCAAAGTGGCAAAAGAAGTGCTGCTCCAAGGACTGATTGACGAGAATGCTGAACTGCAGTGAGTAAACAGTGTTGTGATGCCTGTCTGAAGCACTGAATCTTTGTGTTACTCTTTCTTTCTTCACCACAGGAGAGCTGATCCCTAGAGGTATTTAAGTATTTCAATAGAGATGTGTAGCAGTAAGATAATTTCATTTCCTTTTATTCCATTAAGTTAATACATAAAATTATATCACAGAGCATTACACCAGATTGGAATTGAAGCACAGAGCTTTTGAGCAAACTTCCAAGCCATGGAGGAATTGTTTCAGACCTAGCTCTGCCTTAATGTTTTTGAACAAGAAGAAGCTATACACAAAGACACAAAACCAGTTTGAATGTTGGAGGCTGTGTTCTTTTAATTATTTTGGTGAAGCACAAGTTAGCAGAAGTCTGTACTTGTGCAGACGCAGAAACACAGGATGTTAGGGATTGGAGGGGACCTCAAAAGGTCACCCAGTCCAACCTTCCTGCCAGAGCAGGATCACCTAGAACAGATCACACAGGAACACCTCCAGGAGGGTCTTCAGAGAAGGAGATTCCACAACCTCTCTGGGCAGCCTGCTCCAGGACTGTCACCTTCACAGTGAAAAAGTTTTTTCTTATGTTCACATGGAACCTTCTGCACTCCAGCTTGCACTCACTGCCCCTCATACTTTCATTGGACATCACTGAGCAGGGTCCGGCTTCATCCTCCTGACACTGCCCTTCACATCTTTATAAACATGAACAAGGTCACCCCTCAGTCTCCTCTCCTCCAAGGCAAAGAACCTCAGCTCCCTCAGCCTTTCCTCACAGAGGGATGTTCCATTCCCTTTATCATCTTTGTAGCTCTGCCCTGGACTCTTTCAAGCACTTCCCTGAGGTCCTTCTTGAACTGAGTGGCCCAGAACTGGACACAACATTCCAAGTGCATCCTCACCAGGACAGACTAGAGGGCCAGGAGAACCCCTCTCATCCTACTACCCACAGCCCTTTTAGTACATCCCAGAATGCCATTGGCCCCCTTGGCCACAAGAGCACATTCCTGGCTCACAGTCATCCTATTGTCCACCAGGACTCCCAAGTCCTTTTACTCAGAGTTGTTCTCCTGTAGCACTTCTTGAGGGGAGAACAACTCAATAGGAGTCATTTATTCAGAGCAAACCTTTGACATCAGTCAGATGGCACAGAGCATGGTGGATGAGTGAGGAATTTGCTCTAATTCAGTGGAAGATCCATGCCACGCAAGGGTTAGTTGAAGGATCTATAACCCAATTGTGTTTTCTTTAAATCTTGACTTTTTTTGATAGTGTTGTGTTTTCTGCCTTCAGCTCCCCAGGGATAAAACTCTATTCCTTGCCTTCACAGATTAATTGTGAGGAACTTCTGGAGTGATGAGACAAGGCTACCCACCAAGATTCTCGAGCGCACGCTGTCATTGCTAAGTTCTTTATATTCCACCAAGATCGAAGCCCAATTCTTGAGTCTGATCACAAATTTTCTCCTGGAAATGACTAGCAAGAGCCCAGATTATTCCAGAAAAATATTTGAGCATCCACTATCAGAATGCAAATTTCAGGTGAATTGCCATGTGTTGTCCTGTCTGCAGCAAAGTCTGTTCCCTGGTGGAGTTCCCGCTTGGACAAGAATGGCATTGTGAAGGAGATTTTTGGAAGTGCCTTTTGTACTCCATAGTTAACAGCTCTAACAGTCCTAGCTCATGCAGCAAAAGTTGGATTTCGTGGGGGCAGTAATGTTGCTTGCTTGCTGAAAAAAAAAGGTTAAAGTAATTAGAAGTACAGCTTATGAGTAGAGTACAGGAGCACTTTACAAAGAGGGCAGTGGAGAGAACTTTTGGTTGGAAAAGACCTCTAAGGTTGTTGACTCCATCGAGTCTCCTTTGAGCTGGAGAAAAATGGTGAAGAAACAGGAATAGTGGCACAAGAGCTGTAAACCAGCTCTCAGCTTGGGAGTATTTGTATAGCCAAGTTCTGTCCCTGTACCTTCCGCCTGGAGAAGAGAAGGCTTCGAGGAGACCTTATAGTGGCTTTCCAGTATCTGAAGGGAGCCTACAGGAAGGCTGGGGAGGGACTATTTACACGGTCTAGTAATGTTAGGATGAGGGGGAATGGGTTTAAGCTGGAGGAGGGGAGATTCAGACTGGATATTAGGAGGAAGTTCTTTACAGTGAGGGTGGTGAGACACTGGCACAGGTTGCCCAGGGAGGTTGTGGATGCTTCCTCCCTGGAGGCGTTTAAGGCCAGGCTGGATGAGGCCTTGAGCAGCCTGCTCTAGTGGGAGGTGTCCCTGCCTATGGCAGGGGGGTGGAGCTGGATGATCCTTGAGGTCCCTTCCAACCTAAACCATTCTATGATTCTATGATTCTATGATGTTTTAAATTGCCTCTCAAGGAAGGCAGGTGAAAAGCCTCCATTTCTTACTTAACTCTTCTTCTGTTTGTAGGACTTTGTAATTGATTCCAGCTGGCGTTACCAAAGTACCATGCTGACACCTATGTTTGTGGAGTCTCAAGCTTCTCAGAGTCTCCACAGGAATTTGTCACAGGAAAGATCCCTTTCTGCTTCTGGGTCAGTCGGTGGCCGAGTGAGGGCTACCCAACGGCAGTACGAATTTACGCCTACACAGCATGGCAGTAAGTCCAGACCAGTGTCTTCTGAAGCTATCTTCTTTGCTATAAGAATGATTTTACTGCCTTAACTCCTGTTACATACGAATTTTTAATGGAAAAGTGTAAATGCATTGATTCTTTTGTACTCAAAGGTCTTTTGGGTGTGAGGGTGTGATGAGAAAAAACAACGCAGTCACATTTTCGTTGGTCTTGCTTGCCTGCCGTGAAGGAGGTTTGTGTCTTTCCTAACAGCTTGAAATCTGTTCTACCTGTAAGCACAGAGTGTAATATTTTGGAGAGAGGAAAACAACCTGCTTCATAGATGCTATCACTTGATTTCTATGTAGCTATGTTACAGCTCTTTCTACACCTTGTTTTACAGGTGGGAGAAGTTCTTTTAATTGGCTAACGGGAAGCAGCATTGACACACTGGCAGACTACACAGTTCCTTCTTCCCCTGAATCTTTGTCTTCATCCCTGCTGTTGGTTAACAAACGGAGTGAAAAAATTAAACAAGCAACTTTCAAACCAGTGGGGCCAGATTTTGGGAAAAAAAGGTTGAGTTTGCCTGGAGATGAGGTGGACAGCAGAACTAAAGGTCTGTAAGCCTTATGGTGCAGTTTCTGTAGAGATATTGCATCTTTAGAGACCATCTTTATCACTTATTTGGCTGGCAGTGCGTTGCCATTCTAATTGAGAGACCTAGCTTGAGAGATTTAGCTTCCAGGAGTGTGTGGTGACCCATAATGAGGCAGAATTGTGCCAAGACTTTCAAAGCCATATGTTGCTAGACAAAAAAAAAAACAAGACCGGATAAAAAACCCATCCAGTTTGATCTTTGCATTCCTCCCTCTCCCTAAGATGGTTGTGGAGTGAATGTTGGACAGTTCTGACCCTTCTGTTTTAAATTTAACTGCTTATCTCTTTCAGGAAGAGATCTCTTTAAACATATTTTTCCCAAACCATTTCATCTGTGCTGACATGATCCACAATCTGTCATTAGAATTACCTGCTATTTTCTGAGTGTGCTGCTTCATCCACCCAGTCAATAACTGAAACATACCAATGCTGTTCTGGAATAGCTTAGTCTTCTTCTCCCCAGTTCTTTCTTATTTCACCCTTGCCTACTTTGTCATTAAAATTTTGAGTGGAAGTATGAGAGTAAGAGTTCAGGGAGAGAGCTATAAAGACTGACCTTCAAATACTAGAGAGGTGTTTCAGGTGTAATGAGGCAGCAGTTTTGGATGGGCCATGCTGAACTGCAGAAACAGAGAGGTCATCTACCTTCCAGTCAGTCCCTGGTCTTCTATCAGGAAAATGTCAGTTACAGTGATATATTTCTGTTTGCTCACTCTTCTTTCCTAGGAAATGGGACTGAAGTGAGCAGCCTGTAAGCCTCTTCTCATGCCTGTCCTGTGCAGGAACTCATCCAGTGACAGTTATGCAATGATACCTTTAAAAGTGTAGTACTACGTTGTTATTACCCAATCTTTGAATCTATTTAGCTCCTCTTTACGTAGCTAAACATGTTCTATACACTGAAATATGTACTCTGTGGAGCATGGTGCAAATGTCATACTTACCTTTGAGAGTTTAAAATAAATCTGGCATATGGGGCAAAAGTTGTTTGTGACTTTTAGCACCTTTGCCAGTGTAATATTTTGGCCCTTGTACCCTCAGCCACACGCTTCAAGTATTCATATAAAATGCTCATTACCTCCTCTCCTAAGAACAATTTCGTCTCTTTGTTATCTTGTTGAAAGGCTTTGCACTGAGATGTTGATGTGAAATTAAGGAGATTAGCTGGTAAAATAGGAAATACAAAGAGAATATTTGTGACTAGGTGATGCTCTTGCCTTAAATCTGAAGTTTGCTTGAGAAAGGAGAAGCTGTGGACACGATTATGTGTTCCTTAGGTATAGAAGAACGAGCTGAAATTCTAAGACTGCGGAGGCGTTTCTTGAAGGACCAAGAGAAGATCAGCCTGATCTATGCTAGAAAAGGGGTGGCTGAGCAGAAGAGAGAAAAGGTTTGTCAATCCAAATGAGTTCAAAGCCTTAAGTCCCAATGTCATTTGCAGTCTTGTACTTCATCTCTAGAAGTAGGTTTGTGAAGAAAGGATATGGTGTAAGATACTGGTTGCTGTGTTAAGAACTTCAGAAGGTGTTATTTGCAAATCATGCTGTTTGTGTGCTTAAAGCTAAATAATGTTGTTAGCATGAGCAGAAAAGATCTTCATGATGACACTTCCAGTCTACCATTTAATGGGTAAGAGGTGGTTTTATGTGATGGGATCACAGGATGTTAGGGGTTGGAAGGGACCCAAAGAAATCATCGAGTCCAACCCCCCTGCCAGAGCAGGACAACACTGTCTAACACAGATCACAGAGGAACACATCCAGACAGGCCTTGAAAGTCACCACAGAAGGAGACCCCACAGCTTCTCTGAGGAGCCTGTTCCAGTGCTCTGTGCCCCGTACAGTCAAGAAGTTCCCCCTTGTGTTAAGGCAGAACCTCTTTTGCTGCAACTTACACCCATTGCTCCTTGTCCTATCACAGGAAGCAAGTGAGCAGAGCCTGTCCCCCCCCTCTCCTGGCCAGCCCTTAGATATTTATAAACATTTATCAAATCCCCTCTAAGTCTTCTCTTCTCCAGACTAAAAAGCCCCAGGTCCCTCAGCCTCTCCTCATAAGCCATGCCCTCCTGTCCCCTAATCATCCTCCTTGCCCTCCGCTGGACTCCCTTCAGCAGATCCCTGTCCCTCTTAAACTGGGGAGCCCAAAACTGAACACAATATTCAAGATGGCCAGCAGTGTGCCCAGGTGGCCAACTGAGCCAGTGGCATCCTGGCCTGGATCAGGAACAGTGTGGCCAGCAGGACAAGGGAGGTTATTCTGCCCCTGTACTCAACACTGATCAGGCCACACCTTGAGTGCTGTGTCCAGTTCTGGGCTCCTCAATTCAAGAGAGATGTTGAGATACTGGAAGGTGTCCACAGGAGGGCGACAAAGCTGGTGAGGGGCCTGGAGCACAGCCCTGAGATGAGAGGCTGAGGGAGCTGGGGGTGTGCAGCCTGCAGAAGAGGAGGCTCAGGGCAGACCTCATTGCTGTCTACAGCTACCTGAAGAGAGGCTGTAGCCAGGTGGGGTTGGGCTCTTCTGCCAGGCAAGCAGCAACAGAACAAGGGGACAGAGTCTCAAGTTGTGGCAGGGGAGGTCTAGGCTGGATGTTAGGAGGAAATTGTTGGCAGAGAGAGTGATTGGCATTGGAATGGGCTGCCCAGGGAGGTGGTGGAGTTGCCTGGAGGTGTTCAAGAAAAGCCTGGATGAGGCACTTAGTGCCATGGTCTGGTTGACTGGATGAGCTTGGAGATCTCTTCCAACCTGGTTGATTCTATGATTACAGACTGCTGTGGCTCAGCTGGCAGGCAGTAACTTTATTAAACCATAGCAGCTCACTGGCTGTTGGTCACAATCACTCTCTTTGAAAGTGATTTAAGCACTGCTGCCTGGAAACAGGAATTAGATGGCAATAATCTTAAGAATTAATGACTGAAGTAGGTCTGTGAACAAGACTTTGGAGGTTTTCTTCCTTGACTAAGATAATTTTGAGTTTAACCATATTCCAGCTATGTAGAAAACATTTTAATGGGCATGGCAACAGTTTGTCAAACACTTGAGAAACACTCTTGTTCCTTTTGTCTTCTCTAGATAGAGCTCTGGTCAAGTAATATGGTTGTTATTTTTGTTTAACATGGGCAATGCATTTCAGGAGATGAAATCTGAACTGAAGATGAAGCATGATGCCCAGGTTACTTTGTACAGAAGTTACCGAGTAGGAGACCTTCCTGACATCCAGATTGAATACTGCAGTCTCATCGCCCCTCTGCAGGGCCTTGCCCAGGTCTGTCTGCTTTTCAAAGGTCATTTGGGAGGTTTTTTGTTCTTGTAGGAGAAACAACATGTGATTGGGCCACTGCTTTTGAAATTGATTTTGTGTTTTATAGTCAACTACTGTGATAAAACATTTAAAGAGTCTATTTTGAGGGAGTGTTTCTCGCACCCCTGGGCTGGTGCAGTGATGAGAGAAGATGCCTTGTAGCTTGCCTCACCTGAGCAGTTGAGTTGAACACAGAGTACCTGAGACACCAGCTCCTGTCCATTGCTTCTGGGTTTCTCTACTTGAGAAGCAGATGGTGGTGGTCTTTACAGACATTACTGCAAAGGACATCTCACTGTACAGCAAAACCTCAGCCATTTTCATGCTTTTTATGGTTGTAGTGAAGCTGTAAAAATGCAAATGAGGTTGCTGTGACTGAGATGTGGACTCAGAGTACTCAATAAAGCTGATTCAACATGCCTTTTCTCAAAAGCAATAGAAGCTGTAGGCTGAACCTGTCCCATTTTGCAGTGTTTGGGAAGTCACTGCTCCTGATTACCTTGGTATTTAATTTCTTTTGTTGCTCTCTGGTGTAGAGAGAGGAAGTTGCACATTTGTGAGTGGTCTGAATAACATTAGATCAAGAGCTAGACCAAACTCCAGTCCTGTGATAGACTAGGATGCACAGGATTATGTTACACATAAAAATGTATTTCTGGGTTGCAAAAATGCATTTAAATCTCAGATGGAATTCACTCTGTTTCTCTTTGTTAGCTCTGTGAATGTTAGATCAGGATCTCCTTACATATTGCTGTCTTCTGCTTTTACCTGAAACCCTCTTTGCTGGCAATGGTGTCTGTAGGATGATGTGGGGTGCCTGGTGCCTGCAGTGGGAATTGTGAATATGTGAATACTGTAAATCCCATCCTCTCCATCAACACTCTGGCACGAAACCTACATTGTCTTGGAGTTACATTTGTGGAAGAATTAAGATGGAATATGAATGGGTAGTATTACAATGCCTAGTGTAGGTGTGGTAGGTATATGCCAGACTAATTATTCCACTCCCAAAGAGTGTCCACACAGGGATTAGGTACAGAGTGGGTCATACCTGTTAGTTTGATGTATTAGTTTATTAGCAAAATCCAGTGACACTGCTGCTGTTGTAATTTACAGAAGGACCCAACGTTTGCCAAGCAGCTTTTCAGCAGTTTGTTTGCTGGAATTTTTCACGAGGTAGAAAAATCTAAAAGTCCTCCTGAGAAAAAAGCCATCGTCCAGAAGCTGCTGAATGACTTCAATCATTTCCTGAGCATGAGCATCTCTTACTTTCCACCATTCATTGCATGCATCCAGGTCAGTCCCTGCTACACAACTGAGCATCGTGGCTTTGAGTGTGTAATCAGCACCCGTGGTAGGCTGAATGCTGTTACTGAAGTTTAGACGGAGATGAAATGAGAATTGTTAACCAAAGGGATATTTCAAGTGACTCTTGTTAAGGTGAACAAGGTCATTTGTGCCTCTGAACTGGGTTTTTTTTTCCCAAGGGTTCTGCAATTTATGATCTGTAGAGTTTGAGTCACCTTTTAATGTTTCCAGTTGCATCAGTAACAAGAAGAGGCTTGATTTGAAATGAAAGCCACCAGAACAATTGAAAGGGTTACATGGGTGTCCTGCATGTCTTCCTGTTTCTGGGAAGTGCTTACTGAGGAATACTGTGGTGCTTTTGGGATATCAGCAGCTGTCAGACTCTTTGTTCTTAGCCTTATTTATTTTGTCAAATTAATCTCCTGAAGCAGCTGAGGGTTTTCAGTAATGAGGGAAGGACTCAGTCCCTCCAAAGGGTGAGTGGCTGCACCACAGCCCTTTTACTGGAAAGGAAACCCAAGACTTTCTACTCATAAAAGAGGCTGTGAACTTAATTCTTTTACTCCAAATTTCAAAGAGATTAAAAAGACCCTCATCCAATCACCTGTTACATACCTGTTATCACTCTATTTAATGTTCCTTGTCAGCTGTGCTGATCCTAACCTTGTGTCTGATTTGTAGCTCTTGAGATAATCTCCCTTTGAGGGGCAGTTCTTGCTGTTAGGGAGAATGAAATACTCTGTGACAGTAGCTGTCACATGTAACACAGGAGAAATGTCTGCTTTGGAGCAGCTTTCTAAACTGTGACAAACTTTGACTTCTTGGTTCTTGTATTTACACATCTGAAAAAATGCAGTTTCTTGTTTACTTTTTTTCTGTGCAGCTGCCTAAAAGGTCAAATGCTGTGGGGATTTCTCTGGCCTGCCTTGGAGGTTATTGAGCCAACATCCCACAATAGCTGTCTGTTAATATTCCCTCTTGACATTGCATTTGTTGGTTCCCTGTCTTGGTATTGTCCTTTGTGTTCATTTATGCTGTCTGTTAAGCCCTATTAATAGCGCTGTTGTGTTGGGCTACTTTTTTGCTGCATTGATATAAAATGAAGACTCACAAAAAAGGTAAGTCAAAGTAAGTCAAACCCAGGCACTTTGTAATGGTAATAAGAGCATCTCACTGCTGTCCTCCTTCAATATCAAAAGAACATCAGCAGGAAGGCAAGCCTCAGCCTGGGTGTTCAAGCATCCTGTGTAACAGTGAGAGGAAAACTTTTCGCCGGCAAGAAGTAGAGTTCATCTGGATCAGGAGAGAGAGCTGGGAGAGGGGGAGTGAAAGCAGACAGAGCAGACAGTGCTAAGCTCTCATTTGGCTCACAAAGGCTGTCCTAGTGGCCTGGCCATTTGGAAACAGAGCTCCTACTTCCTATATACCAACAATATATATGCTTCAGAAAGGCTTCCTACTTCACTGCTGTTTCTTTCTGGTGGTTTGACTTTTTAGCTGAAGTCTCATCAGAAGAGTAACTTGGTAGTTGAAAGAGCTTTCTTCTACAGGTATCTCAAGGATAGGCTCTGGGATTTGCTTTCAGAATTGATTAAAAACCAGCTGAAATACCACTCAATGTAGGTTCTGTGAAATGCATCTGTGACCTCTTCTTCTGCTTCCATGTGTTTCTGTCAAGAGAGTTGTCTTGTGCCCTGGAAGCAACAAACCACAAGGGTTGTTCTTTGCTGCTCTCCTTCTGAAGGGCAACAACACAGAATGAGATTCCAGTTTTCCCAGTGTTGGAAGCTTCTGGAGCTGTAGCAGCTTATATGCAAAGCTTGCAGTGTAAGGAGGAGGATAGCAACAGGAGATCTGCAGGAGGTGATTGTCAGTAGAGGTTTATACCAAGTTGTTTAAACCCGGGTTGTTTTTCTTTCTTTTACAGGAGATGAGTTACAGGCACAGGGAGCTGCTAGAACTGGATTCAGCTAATGTGAGCACAAGCTGCCTGGCAAGTTTACAGCAGCCTGTGGGCATCCTTCTTCTGGAGCGTGCACTGACGGCTCTGCCCACTGAGGAGGAGCCACCGTCCAAGCGGATGCGCGGGAGGACAGAGCTTCCCCCAGACGTGATCAGATGGATTGAGCTTGCGAAGTAAATTCTTGTCTGAGACAATTTGCTCCCATGTAGCTTTGTCTTGTGAAGAGCTCTGCCTTTATGGCTTTTGACATTTTCACAGAGTCATAGGAACACAGAATGGTTTAGGTTGGAAGGGACCTCAAAGACCATACGGTTCTAACTCCTTGCCGTNCATTACAAGACCTTGTCAATAGTCCCTCCCCAGCCTTCCTGTAGGCCCCATTCAGATACTAGAAGGCCATTACAAGGTAGTTTTTCATCTTTCCCTCTTTTAGAATTAGTAGGCTTTTAATTTCTAATCAGTTGATTGCTGTGTATCAGTCAGAACAGTTAGACTCATCAGCTGTGCAGCTTGGTGATGCTCTCAGACCATCTTGCTCAAAGCGTTTCAGCTGCAGGATTTGCCCCCCAAAATGAAGCTGATCTAGTTAAAGACATATTTGTGCTGTTAGATAACAAATACTACTATTAGAAGCCAGTAGTATGACTGCTTATTGAATTCTTCCTTTTCCAAATAGCTGATGTTTGCACTGATGCTCCTGTGATAACTGATTAGAACATCTCCCTTCTCCATTTTGCTAGGCTCTACCGATCTCTGGGGGATTATGATGTCCTGCGTGGCATTTTCAGTGGTAAGATTGGGACTAAGGAAATTACACAGAAAGCATTGATGGCAGAAGCAAGGAATGATTATGCTGAAGCAGCTAAATACTATGATGAGGTAAAATGACAATGAGATTTTTTGTTTGTTTCGTAAATCTCCCATGAGTTAAAACTAATAAGGCAAACTCAGAAGCAGCATCACCTGGAAAGGTTGGACCAGATGATCCTGGGGTCCTTTCCAAGATGGCATTCTGTGATTCTGTGGTATTGTTTAAAATGTCCTTTTGTTTTGTTTCGATTGATGGCTCAAGTCTGTAAAGAATCATAGAATCATAGAATGGTTTAGGTTGGAAGGGACCTCAAAGCTCATCCAGTTCCAACTCCCCGCCATAGGCAGGGACACCTCCCACTAGAACAGGTCACTCAAGGCCTCATCCAGCCTGGTCTTGAACACCTCCAGGGAGAGAGCAGCCACAACCTCCCTTGGCAACCTGTGCCAGTGTCTTACCACCCTCATGGTAAAGAACTTCTTCCTGAACAGAAGAGCAGTAATCACAGAGCAGTAACTGTGATGCTTTTTACTGCTCGTTACAAAGCCTGCCCTGTGTGGTCACCTGGACAGATAGGTGAAGCACACAGCCATACCAAGTGAGCAAACTGCATATGTTCATGGCAGAGGAAGTCTGAGTTACAGTGGGTAAAAAACGAAGAAGGATCTCATTAGCCTTCTTTTAAAGTCCTCACTCTTTACCAGTGCAGAAGATGGCTGCCTGAAATCCATTTATCTATAAATTATGACAAGCTTGAATGTTCTGCATTGAATGTTGCTGTCACCTTCTGAGAAGTGGACAGATATTCTATGAGACAATGAATTGTTGTTAAGGTCCTGGTGACTTCAAATTGAATCTAATGTCAGGTTCCAGCTGAGAACCTTCCTCCCCCTCACATTCATTCCCTAGGCACTCTCTAAAGAAGAGTGGCAAGATGGAGATCCAACAGAAGCAGAGAAGGACTTCTGGGAACTGGCTTCTCTGGAGTGCTATGACCACCTCACAGAGTGGAAGTCTCTGGAGTATTGTGCTACCGTGAATATTGATAGTGGGAAACCTCCAGACCTGAGCAAAACGTGGGAGGATCCATTTTTTCAGGTCTTTTAAAATGACTTCATTCATTCTGCACTGGGTTTATCTCTGCAGGGATGTCCTACAGTAATGTGGTTGTGGGTGGACATTGTTTGGGTTACTTTTACTATGGAAATCAGCAGAGAGTTGTGTCCATAAAAGAACTGAAGCCATTGTTTCTGCTTTTACAATATTTTAGTTTTTACCTTGAGTCTGTGGCTGGTCCTATGATACCATCTTCATCATCATCATCATCATCATCATCATCTTTTTGCAGTGTGTTTGTTGCTTTTCTCAGTTTTGTTTGATTCATGGTTTCAAGAGTCACCAAACCACTGGTTTAGAAACTGGCAGAAATTTGCTGATGACTTCTTTGTTAGCAAATTGGAATTTGTCCAAGGGCAAACCATTTAAATAAACAGTTAAATATTTGAATATTTAGCTGATCATCTGCTATTCCCTCCCTGGAAACGAAGCCTGTATTTTCCCTTGCAGGAGACATACCTGCCCTATATCATACGCAGTAAGCTGAAGTTACTGCTCAGGGGAGAAAATGACCAAGCCTTGCTAACTTTTATTGATGAGGCAATGAAGACAGAACAGAAGAAAGCCATTATAGAGATGCATTACAGCCAAGAGCTTAGTCTCCTTTACATCCTACAAGATGACTTTGACAGAGCCAAGTATTACATCAGCAATGGCATGCAGATCTTCATGCAGGTAACAATCTGTGCTATCTCTGGTGGGATTTTGCCATCCAAACTGACAGAACAATGAATCTCTTGTCACTTGCTGCTGCTAGGTTGTACTGACTGCAGAAACCCTAGCCCCAATACAGTGAAATCTAGGTGCTTTCCAGGTGTGTGACAAAACTTCCTTTGAATTCACTGCTGGCCATGATGAGAGGTGAGCCAGCCAGTGAAGTGTATCCTCCTATTCTAATTAGTTTAGTTTGCTGATTTCATCTATTAGAGATTTTTCAGAGTAACTGCTTGAGTGGATTTATTTAATTCATCTTTGCAGAAGCATCTTATCCCCAGAACAAGCTTGAACAGAGTATTGCATTGAGAGGTTACAAATTCCTTCTATTACCATGGTTTGATTAGACTGTAGGACTAAAGCCTAGGGTAGGAATTGCAGCTAGAATGTGCCTCTCTGCTTGTCCAAAGCAGAGTGGCTCTCAGATTACAGGCTATTAACTGACTTGTAAAACCTTTTGCTGTGGAGCATGATAGATAACAGCATCAGCTAAAGAGTTTGTAGAGCACTGAGTAGAACCACATTGTAAATCCTGTGTATGAAATCTTCCATTCTCTCTTTTCTTCCTTTCTTAGAGTTATTCCAGCATTGACACTTTGCTGTATCAGAGTCGAATGACCAAGCTGCAGTCTGTACAAGCTCTGACAGAAATACAGGATTTCATCAACTTTATGACCAAGAGAAGTGAGGATTTTCATTTTAGTTTTTGCTTAAGTGATTTTCCTTTCATAGTGATAAATGCTCATGGTTTCCTGAGCTTTGAATTCCCCCAGTTAAGGGAGTAAACCCCTGTTTGAAGGATCATCGGTCTGGAATGACTTCTTACTGTCTTCTTGTGTAAGATGGGCCAGAAGATAATTCCGTGCCCTCTTGCAAAGTTTCATTAGCTTAGCTGTTCTGATAAGAGCTAAGTATCTCTCTTGGTTCAATACACATTAAAGATTTTTGTTGGGGTCACTTTTGGTAGCAAACAGTGGTTAGCAGGAAATAAAAGGTGGAGGTGATGTACCATTTGTAGCTACTGAGGTAGGCATGAAGTACAAATGTGTACACGTAATAAACCAAACAATGTAGTAAACTTAGCAGTTCCACTATATTCCAGCATATTCCTGTATGGAGAGCTGGCTACCCCATGGTGATTGCCAGTGAGTGACAGGTGACACTGATCTATTGAATCTCTTGTGCTTCAGTGACAGGCAAAAGCCACTTGATCACCAAGTAGTGCATTGAATGCAAGGCCAAGAGTGCAAGTGTGTTGTTCTGTTGCTGGTTTCTGCTTTGACTGTCAGAGTGTATTTAGTTTAGGCCTTTTTCACACTCAGTGGATTTGGATGCATTGAAAGTATTCCTAATTGATTTCTAGGTAACTTAGCTTCTCAGGCTTCCCTTAAGAGGCTTCTCAGAACTTGGACAAGCAGATATCCAGATGCTAAAATGGATCCTATGAACATCTGGGATGATATCATTACAAACCGGTAAAACTGCATTCTTGGGTTAGCTTTAGTTCTGTCTGCCTGTTGGGGGCTGTTTCTCATGCTGCTGCTTTTCACAGGGAGGGGTGAGTGTCGATCCAGTGGATGGCTTTTCCTTCTTTTGTGTGATTATCTTGTGGTGAGATGCAAAATGAGGTTGAGAAATGGCTGGAGAATAATCAGTATTTTGATGGGGAAACATAACAGTTAGTTTAGGCACCAATGGCTGCATGTTCTGTGCCAGCTAGCCCACCTCAGCAGCCCTTCAGCACATCCACTTGTTAATGAGCAGATTAGCTGCATTTAGTTCCATGAAGCACCACCTCACAGGCCGCTCTGTTACCAACAGTCATACCTTCCTAGGCTGTTCCAGGAGTAGGGACTGTACACAACAATCCCAGCCCTGTCACTGTCAGTGCTTCACCTGTTTATAGGAGAGTTAATGACCAGGGCTGTAATTGGAGATTTCTGCTGTGATTGTTGCTAGAAAGAACAAAGGCTCTCTGGAGACACTTTTGGATTAGCTCCAAAGAAGCTGGAATGTTTTTTTAATTCAGAAGTTTTTTGTCTTCCCAGTGGTGTCTGTCTTCATCCCAGTCCGTTCCTCCAGTGCAAATCTGGATTCTTTCTCTTTTCCTGGGGGACAACTTCTTCAACAGCTCTGGTGATACCCACTGTGCTCTGCAGTTTATTTTCTCTTGGTGTCAGGAAAGGTGGGCTACAGAGGAGCTTACTGCAGTTAAATGTTAGGCAGAATACATGATCACAGAATCAGTCAGGATTGGAAGGGATCCCCTGCCATGGGTACAGACACCCTACCCTAGACCAGGTTGGCCAGAGCCTCATCCAGCCTGGCCTTAAGCACCTCCAGGGATGTGGCCTCAACCAGCTCCCTGGGCAACCCATCCCAGGGTCTTACTCCTTTACCAAATCACAAAACAGTTGTGACTTGAGAGGTTGACAGTGTGTTAGAAAACCTTCCTGAATTCCTAAATCCTTAGAATGATTTGGGTTGGAAGGGATCTTAAAGACCATCTAATTACTGACAAAGGGTGTTGCAAGCCCCACTCCAGACTGCAGAGTTATGCATTATCCATAATGAGAGATGCTATTAAATCAGAATCCAAAGAATTGAGCATTGATTCAAGGCAGTTTCCTTTCAGATGTTGTGTATGGTCTTTTCTGCAGTACAGACTTCAGTGTTTACATGTGTTGGTGGGATGTGGATGTTCTGGAGTATGTCAAGAGAAGGGCCACAAGGATGATCAGAGGGCTGGAGCACCTCTGCTGTGAGGAGAGACTGAGGGAGTTTGGGCTGTTGAGTCTGGAGAGGAGAAGGCTCTGAGGTGAACTTATTGTGGCCCTTCAGTATCTTAAGGGGGCCTTCAAGAAAGCTGAGGAGAGACTTCTTAGGATGTGGACTGTGGGGAATGGAACAAAGCTAGAAATGAGTAGATTCAGACTGTTAGGAAGAAGTTCTTCCCCATCAGGGTGGTGAGACATTGGAACAGGTTGCCTAGGAAGGTGATCAAAGCTCCATCCCTGGAGATGTTTAAGGCCAGGCTGGATGAGGCTCTAGACAGCCTGATCTAATGTGAGGTGTCCCTGCCCATGGCAGAGGGGTTGGAATTAGATGAACCCTGTGGTCCCTTCCAACCCTGACTGATTCTGTGATTCACATTTGGATTGCAGACTGCCTTTAAATACATCCCTGCACTTACCCTGTGTAATGGAGACTCCTATTTGCATTTCTATCAAGCTAGAATGAAAGTTATGGCTTGGTGAAGTTAGAGGTTATAACTATCATTTGAAAAGACTACCCCAACCAAAAACCCCACTCTGTTGTTGTAATTCTCTAATACTTAATCTCATCAGTTCAAGATCCTAGAATGCTCTCAGGGTCAGTTTGTCCTGGTTATGACTTTACAGATGGGAGTGTTTAGCCACTGCTGAAGGTGATGGCTTCAGCTTGCTGGCTCTATTTAGCTTTGCTTACTGTCAGATCAACACTTTTGAATGTTCATTGCCTTGGATGCATACCAGAGTGATTTTTACTCCTCTTGTCATTGTGCAGATGTTTCTTTCTTGACAAGCTGCAGGAGAAATTTCTCTGTGATCAGAACAATGATAGTATGGAGGTGGGTGAAGAATGTGGTGCTGGTGACCAAATGGAAGTGGATCAACAGGGTGAAGACATTTACACAATGATTAAAAGCTGCAAATTTAACATGAAAATGAAGATGATAGAAAGTGCCAGGAAACAGGTGACTGTGCTGTCTGAGAGCTGCCATTGTGTGAGAAAATGCATAGAAACCACATCTGGAAAAGCCCCTTGGTGGTCTTGGGCACCTTCATAGAATCATAAAATCAACCAGGTTGGAAGAGACCTCCAAGATCATCCAGTCCAACCTAGCACCCAGCCCTAGCCAATCTACTAGACCATTGCACTCTTCCTGCCAGAGCAGACTTTGTCTCTTTTTAGGCCTTGCTGACCAGGACAGTTTGAAAGCTCAAAGTCAGTTCCAAAGCAAAAGGAAAGAAAGAGGTGAATGTTAATCACAAACTTGATGATAATTTGTCATTATTAGAAATGTGCCTGAAGGCCTCTTTGATCCACAGATGGTTTCTGAGTCTCTATTGAAATAATTTGGTCTGTAATGGAAGGGGTGCTTACAACCAAACATGCTTTTTTATTTCTCTTCTGTAAAGGAGAACAGATCAAATTCAGACTGAATGTGTTGGGGCTGTTCAGTCTGGAGAAGAAGAGGCTCCCAGGTGACCTTCTTGTGGCCTTCCAGTATCTGAAAGGGGCCTACAAAAAAGCTGGGGAGGGACTTTTTAGGCTATCAGGTAGTGACAGGACTGGGGGGAATGGAGCAAAGCTGGAGGTGGGGAGATTCAGACTGGTCATGAGGGGGAAGTTGTTCAGCATGAGAGTGGTGAGAGCCTGGAATGGGTTGCCCAGGGAGCTGGTTGAGGCCAGGCTGGATGAGGCTGTGGCCAGCCTGATCTAGGGTAGGGTGTCCCTGCCCATGGCAAAGGGGTTGGAACTAGATGATTCTTGTGGTCCCTTCCAACCCTGCCTGATTCTATGATTCTGTAATATACTTTACTTCCATCAGCAATGATGAAGCGTTTTAGGATTTTCTCTCTGTTACATTTTTCATTAATGCTGTTAGGTTAACACCTATACAAAGAACTAAAGCTTGGTAATTCTGGGTGGGATCTGGCTGTTAAAATGACTGAAGCAGCCTTCTGTTGATGGCAAGCTTGAAACAAGGCAAATAATATTTAAGTCAAGATCTCCCTCGTTTGCTGAGATGCACAGAAATCTGCAGTCAGCAATGAGAGTTTATTTTAAACACTATACTAACCAAATATACCATTAGTGCTGTGTTGGATATGCACTCTTAGAGGAGTAAGTAAAAATAACATTTCATTTAAGGTTACTTACGTGAAACTTTTCATCGAAACACAAACAGAGTGATTGGCTTAATGATATTTTGAACCAGGTTGCATTCCCCAGATGTGTTTGTTCTGCTGAGCAGTCATTGCCTGTTCAGTAACACAGAAAGAATTGTTTTCCTCAACTTGTCAGACCTATGGTCTTCTCTCTTCAAATTTCCCCATGAGCACAAATCTGGTTTTGAATGTGATACCCAACAAGGAGTGACCCTGTCTTCATCTCATAGCAGCTTTACTTGTGTTACCTAAAGCTTCTCATCCCTTAACTAGGTTGCAGAACAGTTTTATTTCCTCTTCAGATATATTAGCTGAAAAACTCTGTCTTAATCTGCCTACAGAACAGCTTCTCAGTTGCTAAGAAGCTTCTGAAAGACCTACACAAGGAAGCCAAAGAGAGGGAGGAGTGGCTGGTCAGCTGGAACTACGCTTATTGCCGCTTTATGCATAGCTGCAGCCGGAACCAGAGCTGTCCTGAACGTGTGCTCTCGGTGTTAAAAACCATCTCCCTGCTTGGTAACAGCCTTCTCTTTGCTTCATGTTTGTTTGTTATACAAAGCTGCATTGTTGTCAAATGACCAACTTTGGTTTTGAATTCCAACAGAAGATACCAAATCTGACTACCTTAGCAAGAACACAACGGCCTTCCGAAACCAGCATCTTCTGCTGGGTACTACATACCACCTCATGGCCAATGCTCTCAGTCAGGATCCAAAATGCCTCGAGCAAATTGAGAAAGAAAAGGCTGGGAAAATATCTGTACTAACAGGAGAAAGTCTTGAGAATCCTGAAAAGGTAAATGAGAGGGGGAAAGCTTTGAAATATTTCAGTACCATAACCACTGTTCATTGGGTGTGGGTAGGTACAAAGAACATAAAGCCCATTTGCTTGTGATTTGTACCAACCCATAACCACTGTTCATTGGGTGTGGGTAGGTACAAAGAACATAAAGCCCATTTGCTTGTGATTTGTCCTGGAACACTAGCTGGGATCAGGGGGGGAAGCTGTGGTTGCTGTCTTGTCTGGGTTTTGCTCCCCTGGAGTTCTGCACCACTGTAGCCTTTCTAACTGGGAGAGTGTTCTTGAGTTTCTCTGTTCCTGCATTTTGTGTGGTAGAGACAGACACAGGCAAGGCACCTACATGCACCTGCAAGAGAAGGCTTGGGAATGTGACTGGGAGGTTATTTTTCCCTTGTACTCAGCGCTGGTCAGGCCACACCTTGAGTATTGTGTCCAGTTCTGGGCTCCTCAATTCAAGAGAGATTTTGAGGTACTGGAACATGTCCAGAGAAGGGCCAGGCAAGCAGCAACAGAACAAGGGGACACAGTCTCAAGTTGTGCCGGGAGAGAAGAAGTTGTTGACAGAGAGAGTGATTGGCATTGGAATGGGCTGCCGAGGGAGGTGGTGGAGTCATTGTCCCTGGAGGTGTTCCAGCAAAGACTGGACAAGGCACTTAGTGCCATGATTGGCTAGGGCTGGGTGCTAGGTTGGACTGGATGAGCTTGGAGGTCTCTTCCAACCTGGTTGATTCTATGATACTTTTATGCAGCTTAGCCTTACTTTAGCTCACTATTAATCAGCCCTCTGACCCTGGTAGTTTACCTACCTGAAAATTTCAGCTACAGCATTTTTCAGTTGTTCAAACTTGCTCTGCAGCAAATTTGGATGTTGTTTAATAACTGCAATAGCTACACTGTCTGAAGCTGGTAAACTCTTTGGCAGTGTGAGAGCACATGGACTTGATTTATAAACATTCAGTTGCAAAGGATCTTGTCAAGGCCTTCATTAGGGCTGCATTAGAAACATATGATCATTGTGATCCCTTCCTGAAATAGGGAGGAAGACACCAAATTGGAAATGGTGTTGGTGCATGGGGGGGGTTTATCACTATTCCAAGTATAGCTGTCTTGCAGCTGTTGCAGATGTGCCTTGATAGGAAAAAAAATCCCACAGTTTCAGTTATATTTCTGACTGTTTCTTCAAACTCTTAACAACCTTAGGTTAGAATAGGTAATGATTAAAACAGTCAAAACAGTTACAATAACTCCACATAATGAATCCAAAGACTAATTCTAAGTTAAAATTTGTTTATGTTTTTTTCCTTCAAAATTGTAGAGGTTAAAAGTCTGTAAACCACTGCTGGAAAAAAACATCCCAGTTTTTTCCCTTTGTTTCAACTGATCAAAACACCCAATACAGTAAAAGTTTTATCTGCTCAAGGCTTGCAACCAAGCTCCAGCTTCATAAGGAGTTGTTGACCACTACATGTTTGTTTTTTCTCACATGTCTTTTTTTCTTCTCCCTCTCTCTCTGTTATGGTTGAATTTCAGGTGTTGGCAGGTCTGAACAAAAAGGCTTTTCAGTGTTTCAGCAGTGCCACAAGGAAGTCTGAAGAGGAGGTGCAGTCCCACTCCAGGGAACGTGTAGATGTGGTGGGAATCATCGATGCCTACATGACTTTGGTTGGTTTCTGCGATCAGCATCTGCGCAAAGAAGAAGAAAACTTGCTTGGTTAGTCAGGGGTTCTCCTAAGCATCTGCCTGTTATGTGGGAGCTTTTGTGATACCCAGAAGATCCCCCTGAACGACACAGCTTGAATTTGAATGGAACAGTTTGTCCTCCATTTCAGTAGTACTTATACAGCTTTTATTCTCCCCAACTACTGCTGCTAGCTGTGGTGCTAGCGAATCACTCACAGCGTCCTTCTCACTTGTGAGAAACCTATCGTA
Source organism: Tricholaema leucomelas (assembly GCA_013400475.1). Classification (NCBI taxonomy): domain Eukaryota; kingdom Metazoa; phylum Chordata; class Aves; order Piciformes; family Lybiidae; genus Tricholaema lacrymosa; species Tricholaema leucomelas. Next base: position 650,769 of record WAAF01004086.1, on the reverse strand, counting down.
GCCAGCAGATGCTTCCCTTGCTCCTTCCCAGACCACAGCAGCGCTGCATTTAAAGCAGGCAAGATACCAGCAGTGATAAAGCTAATCCTTACAGTCCCCAAGTACATGTATTGCAGATGTGTGCTGTTCAGACAGATGGCAAGGAGAACAAAGTGGAAATACAAAATACACTGAGATAAAAAAAAAGAGTACTGAATTATAAAGATGAATGTTCCAGATGATCAAAGACATGGACCAAGTTGATGGTGTTTCTGATAATTCTTAATGTCTCTTGGCAGAGATTAACACTGCAGATCTGCAGCTATTCCCAGCTATTGTGGTGGAGAAAATGATAAAGGCTTTAAAATTGAACTCCAGAGAAGCTAGGCTGAGATTTCCTAGACTGCTGCAAATAATTGAAAGATATCCAGCAGAGACACTGGGTCTAGTGACACGAGAGGTTAGTTGCTTCCATTTTCCTGGCAGCAAATGCTGCTATAAATCGAATTTAAAAGGTGGGGGTGGAGGTTGGATGGATAGAGAAGTTAGACTGGTAAGTTTTGCTTCAGGTAAATCAGATAAATGTTATCCCATCATTGTTCCTTGTCTTTTCTCTAACTTGCTGAGTCTAATTCATACAAACAGATTTTGTTTTCTTAAATTTAACTTTTTTATCATTCTCCTGATTCCAGATGTCAGTTTGAGAGCTGCTGGAGTTAAAAAAAAACCTGTGTAGTGGATTGTTTTTCCACTTCAGAATGATCTAAGAGGGCTGATAAAGGTGGTTACTGTTAGACTGAGAAGGGTATCTTGTTTTCGTAAGTTGAGTTTCCTGCATGCAGGAAGCCAGCAGCTCTTCCACACTCATTTTTCCACATCTCCCACCTCTCCATGACCTGCTTCACTTCAAACTTTACTGCAGCCCTTCCTCCTCTGTATTTCCCACTTCCTCCCTTCCACACACTTGTCCCTCCATTGCTGTTCCACAGCAGGATACCATGAGCCATGCTGCCTTCCCTGCTGTCACAGGGCAGATAAGGTGAGAACTCCTCTGTGACTCATGCCTGTTCCTGCCTTGGCCTGCCTGCCTTTTCAAGCCCCTGTCATTGTGCTGGTGCTCACGGAACACCAGGGCCTCTTGGAGGAAGAACCTAGGAGAGGCAGAAACAGGGCTTAGTTATCCCAAGAAACTGAGAAAGTAGCAAAAGCAGCTGAGGTGCACAAGGTGTGGCCACAGTGAAACTCAGGTGGTTCAAACAGAACCTGACACCTGGTCCAGCTGACTAATCTTGCTCAGAAGAGGAGTTCACCAGGCAGTACTTTGTCCTCTCCTCTTTCTTCCTGTGAGATAAATACTGGCAATCTGATCTTAAATTCTACTAGAAAGGCACAAAGGAAGGAGACAAGAGGAAAGGAATTGAAGTCTGGCCTCTGGCTATCACAAGAAGATATTGCAGTGCTCCTTTCAGAAGTGATTGGTTTTTAGAGGGAGGTTTTTAACTCAAATCAGGGCTTCAACCCTATGGTGTTTATCCCTTCAGAGTTTTGAGTTGGTTGTATGTGGAGATCAAAAATGGTCATATTGCATCCAGGCAGAAAAGCCACAAGTTTGAGAATAAAGCCTCATCTTGATCAACTGTGAATCTTTATCATGCAATACCTATTCAGCAGCAGCAGCAGCAGCCAGGGGTGTTAGTGATAGTGAAAACAACAATGGGCTCTGCTTCCTTGGGTGGTGCTTTGTACAACGTAATTAACATTCTCCATTTCCTTTTTGTGTGTCTCTGTCTGTCAGGCTGAGCCACATTGCAGCTTTGTTGCTACGTTTGGTATGTTCAAGGAGGACCAAAGTTGACGCAGTGTCTGTTTTTGCAGCTTTCTTCAGTTCCCTGTTGGCAGTTCATTGGTTGGCTTAGCCAGATGATGGCACTACTGGACAAGGATGAAGCAGTAGCTGTGCAACACACTGTTGAAGAGATTGCAGATACCTATCCCCAGGCAATCATCTACCCTTTCATGATCAGCAGTGAAAGTTACTGTTTCAAAGATACTGCAACTGGTTGGAAGAACAAGGAGTTTGTACAGAGGTGAATCAGAGTAGCTCTTTCACGGCTTCCTTATTCAGTGGTGAAGATTCATTTGTTTCTCCTAAACACTCTTCTCTGGGGGACATGAGAAAGTTAGAGGGTAGTCCCATGCACAGTGTTTCCATTCAGAGGCACAGGACAAACCAGCGCATAGGTTCTTAGTATAGACACACTCAGGTGGGTGGCCTGAATGCTTTCTGAAGTGTTGAGTGCATGTAGTACCTGCAATGGGGGAAGTCAGAATTTTTCCAAGGTAAAATAGGAAGACCACAGAGAGGCAACCCATTTCTGCTCCATAATTCTTTAGTAGCCTAAGTTTCATCTTCCTTCTCCTGCTTTGCTGAGGCAGAAGGGAAATTGGGTGCATAATAAGGCTCTTTCTGTAGTACACTTCACAGCTGTAAGAGTCAGTACCCATTAGGGATGAAGATGAAGCTTGCTGGGACATTTACAGTCATTCTAATGCCAAGAGAAATCAGATATGTGTAAGTAGAATAGGTGCTCCTCCCAGACTTCAGAGAAGGCCGGTGAAATGGATGCATATTCTTGGGGAATGACAGCTCTTGATTGTGTTCTGTGCTCACTCAGAGTGCAGCATTTGCCCTCCTCTGCATGCCCTCCCTTGCCCTTTTTGCCATGCAATAAAACCTGTGTTAATCTCTAGGCAAAAGTCAACTTTTATCACGCCGTGCTACAGAACCACTCACACATCTGTGGATGTCTTTTTGCTTTTTTCAATCCCCTGATCCATTTGCTGAATTTCTTTGCTTAAAATAATATCATAATTTTATGCTTCAGGAGCTGCATTGCTCTTGATTAATTGTCATGGCAAGATGTAGTCTGATTAATGCCCATTTCTGTTGCACTTACGCTTTCCAGTCCCCCACCAAACTCCTGTTGTCATTGTGGGACAAAATGGAGAGCTGCATGGTGAGGACAATCAATATATGACTGGATATAAGCCTGGATGAGGCACTTAGTGCCATGGTCTAGTTGACTGGGTAGGGCTGGGTGCTAGGTTGGACTGGATGAGCTTGGAGGTCTCTTCCAACCTGGCTGATTCTATGATTCTATGATATTAATAGTCATGCAGCCCAAGAGAGAATGCAGAGGAAGGTCTACCTACCTAAACCTAGAGTATTTTACTAGATTCTTGAATACAGAAGACAGCCTGGATTTCCAATTATCTGCAGGCTGGGTGGTGGTGGTGGTGGTTCCTGTGTTGTGATGCACTTTTTGTCTTCTAAAGGATCAAGAGTAAGTTGGACAGAGGAGGAGTAGTTCAAGATTTTGTTCACTCCCTGGAACAGCTCTCTAGTCCCATAATGCTTTTTAAGGTAAACTTCTTTTTTTGGTTGTCTGTTTCTTCTCAATTCCCTTTCATTCCTCACCCTTTGTTTAGGAAGGAGAGTGCTGAGCAGACCCTGATATGGTTTGGCTGACACCACAGCTGCAGGGAAGCAGCTCAGCCCATAGTCATGGTGCTGATGTCAGGGATAGCCTTTAGATTACTCTTTTGGTTGTCAAAAGACACATTAACTGACACTAGTAAATACAGTAACCCAGATGGGATGTCAGCAGAGTGTCAAAGAGCAAGGGTCAGTAAACCTTTTCTCAGTACTCATCTGTTTCCTTCTGTTTGCAGGACTGGATTGAGGATGTCAGAAACGAGTTGGTCAAATCTCAGAGAAATAAAAATAAGCTTAAGGAAATGTATGAAGGAATGCACAAGAATTTGGGAAATTTAGAGGCTCCTGGCCTTGGATTGCTGAGGAAAAGGTTTATTGAGGTATGTGTGATGTACTGCGAAGTGTTGGCATCATGTGCTTTTCTAGAAGGCAGTAGAAAGTCAAAAGATGGGACCAGACCACAGCTTTTACAGGTGCTGCAGGACTTGATAAGACAAGAGGTGACGTCAAGAGTACAGGACCAGGATTTCTTTGCTAGCAGCTTTGAAGTTACTGTAGTTCAACTTCCACTTCTGACTGCTCTGCAAGACTGAATGTTCCCTTTTACCTCCTGACTCCCCTGTCCAGCTCCTGGGGCCTGGGTGCCTCTGACCATCCATGAACTCTCAGAGGAATCTGGCCTTGTGTTTTTTCCCTGATGCCAAGGATGTATGAGCACTTTAGGGTGTTTTGCTATGTTATGCTGCTCAGATTTGCTGCTGATACTAAGTTATTTAGGGTAAGCTATTTAGAAGAGTTAACTATGAAGAATTGCAGAAAGGGCTTCACAAAACTGACTGAGACCTAAAATAGTGAAGGTCAGTGTAGAAAAATGAAGTGATTCATGTGGCAAAAGAACCCAGGCCTGGTTTCATGTATAAATTCTTTGGGTTTGAGCTGTCTGCTGCAACTGAAGAACAAAATCTTGGTTTCTGACAATTGTCTGAAATCATCAACTGTGAATATTCAGGAGTAGTCAAGAGAGAAAAGCCAGGCAGGTATTAATAAGAATGGAGAACAAATACATTGACATAGCAGCCTTCTCTGACTCTTGCTGCTTAGCTCTGGAGTCCTCACCCACAGTTCTCAACACAGATAAAATGAAACAGGGTGAGGTTCAGAGCGGCAACAGTAATCAGAGGTGCAGAGTATCCTCTGCACAAGAAGCTACTTCAGCATTCCTCCAGCTGGAAACTACGCAGAGAGAATAAAGCTCTTAACATCAGGAGTGCCAAGCACGAAGCAAATTTCTGTGGAAGCGGCAGGTTTAAAACAAACATGGAGAAGTGTTCCCTCGTGCAGTACACACTGAAGTGCTGAGTGCCTGCTGCAGGGTATTGTGGATGACTTCACAGGTTTGAACAGCAAGTAGACAACAGCATTGAAAGGGTGAAAATGCTGTGAGAGAGAGCTTTTACATACAAGTGCACACTTCTGGGCCCAGAAATCCCCAAGCTGTAAATTGCTGGAGGCCCTGCGGAAGAGTGCTACTGCTGTAGAAGATTGGCTCCATCCTTGTATCTATGTGCAGAGCCCTGCCTGGGTGGACCCAGGTCTCTCCTACATGGCTGTCCTTATGTCACATTAGCATTAGATAAGTTTACCTAACTATCTCTAGGGAGATTCCCTCCCCATCAGCAAGGAAGGTGGAGGATGAGAGGAAGATGGAGTTGGGTGGAGATGAGGTGATAGAGCAGCAGAGAGAGCAATCTGGAGGTTAGGGACACGATTGGCCTTTGAATATGTCGCTGCAAGATAAGCTGAGTCTCTGGTGATAATGACTTTAAACTTAAGAGTTTCCATGATGTGATACCCTGGGGTGGGGGTAGAGGGAGGGGAGCAGCTGTAGGTTGAGCCATAGAGGGTACAAGCAGAGCTAGATACCTGCAGGCTTGAGGACAAAGGCAGTCTGCATTTGGCAGCTGGGATGTTTTGTGTGCGCTTTGGCCCACTCAAATCCCTGGCTATTAAAAAAGCTGAAAGATGCTGTAGTAGAGGATGCTGCAAGGAGGACTGAGAGATTTCTTTTTTTGTTAATTGAATTAACCAAACAGGGAGAGAAGAGCAGGGGAGATGCTGGGAGAGGGTTAGTGGGGCTGTTCCCTTCTGTTGAAGAGGGAGAGCAATATTCCTTTCACGCTGGCAGCTGCAGGAGAAAAGGGTCAGGGTGATGAGCACAGACTGTGGAGTCTTTGCCTTCATGAAGGAAAAAAGTGTGCTGTGAAGCTAACTGCATAGTTTCTAGTGTCCTTGCTGGGAAAAAAATCCTTGTATCTCTTGACTGACACAGTAAATTGCTTTAATATGTGGAGTACTTCAGGCTTTCACTCTCCATATGTATTATTTATGTATTATTTCAATTGCAACTTAAGAATCTTGCATTTGTTTTTAACACTGAATTCCACTAATGCATAAATGAAGCACTGTTGATGGATTGTAGTAATTAAAATACAGTGTTAAGGCTATTAAATATTGTCTGCCTTGAATTTTGAAAGAACACAACAGAGAAAGCAATCAGATGATCGTCTGGAAATAGCTTTGAAGCAATAGAGATGTTGACTGTAGCAGTCTCTGCTTCAGCAGGGTAATATTTTCTGTATTTTCACTTGCTTCAGTGAAATAGCTGTGTCCTTCATAGCCTGGGAGAAAAATGATCAGGCATTGAAAAAAAACAAGTGAGCTTACATCTCCTTCCAAGCTGCTAATACCAGTGAGGTCCAAGAGGGGACATCTGGTTTTTTTCTAGAACCTGGAATTATGAACACAAGAAGTCAACTCAGTTAACTGCTGGCACATAACACTTACTTTGTTTATTACACAGATCAGTAGGAAGTGTCTTTGCACTTGTTTTTACCAGGATACTCAAAATGTGATTGCATGCATTTTGCATCCAGAATTATCTCAAAGCTAATAAGGAATAAGAACAGTGGGCCACGAGATGGATAAAGAACCGGCTTGACGGCCACACTCAAAGAGTGGCTGTCAGTGGCTCCAGGGCCAAGTGCAGGCCAGTGACAAGCAGAGTCCCTCAGAGATCAGTCCTGGGACCAGTCTTGTTCAGCATCTTTGTCAGTGCCACAGACAGAGGCGCTGAGTGCACCCTCAGCAAGTTTGCTGATGACACGAAGCTGTGTGGTGCAGCAGAAAGGCTGGAGGGAAAGGATCCATCCAGAGGGACCTGGACAGGCTGGAGAGGTGGGCACAAGCCAGCCTCATGAGGTTCAACAAGACCAAGTGCAAGGTCCTGCATCAGAGTTGGGGCAATCCCAAGCACAAATCCAGGCTGGGCAGTGAGTGGCTGGAGAGCAGCCCTGAGGAGAGGGACTTGGGGATGCTGGTGGATGAGAAGCTCAACATGAGCCAGCAGTGTGCACTTGCAGCCCAGAAAGCCAACCAGAGCCTGGCCTGCAGTAGCAGAAGTGTGGCATCCAGTTCTGGAGCCTCTATTACAAGAGGGATGTGGAGATGCTGCAGTGTGTCCAGAGAAGGGTCACTGGGATGCTCAGAGGGCTGCAGCACCTCTGCTATGAGGACAGACTGAAAGAGTTGGGGCTGCTCAGTCTGGAGAAGAGAAGGCTTCCAGGTGACCTTGTGGCCTTCCAGGATCTGAAAGGGGCCTACAAAAATGCTGGGGAGAGACTTTTTAGGCCATCAGGTAGTGACAAGACTGGGGGGAATGGAGCAAAGCTGAAGGTGGGGAGATTCAGACTGGATGTGAGGCAGAAGTTGTTGAGCATGAGAGTGGTGAGAGCCTGGAATGAGTTGCCCAGGGAGGTGGTTGAGGCCCCATCCCTGGAGGTGTTTAAGGCCAGGCTAGATGAGGCTCTGGCCAGCCTGATCTAGGGTAGGGTGTCCCTGGCCATGGCAGGGGGGATTGAAACTAGATGATCCTTGTGGTCCCTTCCAACTCTGACTGATTCTATGATTCTAACTGTGACAGTAAATAAAACTTGTAAATAAATGGGTATTTTCTAACAGGACTCAAAAATGCTCTCTTAGTGCTTGAAGCTCTGGGACATGCATTATACATACACATAATATATCCTGTAGTTAGCAGAAGGGTTGTGCTGCTACCCCTTGGTTGCTGCTAGTTTAAAACAAGCAAAACAGTAAAAGAAAATCCAAACAGACAAACCAAACTCAAAACCCAATAAAACCCCTACAACTTCCATAAAACACAGAATAGTCACATTCAAGGAGGGGCAAAATAACTAAGATTATCTAAGTCTATTTTTTTTTTCACTTGTAAGTTGAGGGGTTTGGAGGTTTTGTTGCAGCAGTTTAAAAGTGTGTTAATATCTAAAGCCTGGGGCACCAATTAAATGCTGAGGTAATAATCCTGTATTTACATTTATAATAATCCTATATTTAGATTAATTGAATCATAACTCATGGAATCATGATGGGATTTGTATTTAGTAGGTAAAAATGTAAATATCAGTACCATATATTCATATTCCACTAGCTGACCTTCAGTTTGTGTAAGCAGCTGAGGTACAACTGATTGAGGTTGTTTCTATGATACAAATATTAAAGCTAGTGAGCAGCATTATTGATGTGTTCACCCAGAATCCAGCTGCAGCTGGAAGAGGTAAAAAGGGATAAGCTTTTGATTTTGATGTGGCAAGGAGGTTTGTGATCTAAGTCTGCACATCTTTGATATCATTGAGCTGGTAAAATGTAGGTATTTCAATTGTTGGGAACTGGTAGGTCTACCAGACAGGAAGGGAAAAGGTTCTAGCAGACTAGAAATAAAGGAGAAAAGACCTGGGGTGGAAGGATGAGTGATAGATTTTTAGAACCTCAGATGAAGCTGTGTGTGTAGCTAGAATAGATTTTGGTGTTCCTGGGAAGCTCCTTGCGCTGTGTTCACAGGATTCCTTTCTCTAAATGAACCCCAGGCTTTTGGGAAGGACTTTGAGCATCATTTTGGAAAGGGTGGTTCAAAACTGCTGGATATGAAAGCAAATGACTTTGATACGATCACAGCTTCTCTACTCTCAAAAATGAAGACCCATAAAGAATCTGGAAACCTGAAAGAGTGTTCACCTTGGATGAGCAACTTCAAAGCTGAGTTCTTGAGGAATGAGCTGGAGGTTCCTGGTAAGCCTCTCTGAACTAGTTCTGGGCCTCTCAATTCAAGAGAGATGTTAAGATGCTGGAAAGTGCCCAGAGAAGGGTGACAGAGGTGGTGAAAGGCCTGGAACACGAAACCTATGAGGAGAGGCTGAGGGAACTGGGGGTGTGCAGCCTGGAGAAGAGGAGGCTCAGGGCTGACCTCATTGCTGTCTACAACTACCTGAAGGGAGGTTGTAGCCAGGTGGGGTTGGTCTCTTCTGCCATGCAACCAGCAACAGAACAAGGGGACACAGTCTCAAGTTGTGCCAGGGGAGGTCTAGGCTGGATGTTAGGGGGAAGTTGTTGGCAGAGAGAGTGATTGGCATTGGAATGGGCTGCCCAGGGAGGTGGTGGAGTTGCCGTCCCTGGAGGTGTTCAAGCAAAGCCTGGATGAGACACTTAGTGCCATGGTCTGGTTGACTGGCTAGGGCTAGGTTGGACTGGATGATCTTGGAGGTCTCTTCCAACCTGGTTGATTCTATGATTCTATTCTATGCTCCCTTGCAAGAAAGTTGCCACCTTTGGACTGCTGCTCATGAAGTCCATATGGCCATGTGGCTGACGTAGATGTCATCTGGAGTAACTCTGCTCATTCATCATCTCTTCAGTCTGTCCTGATTTTTATAATTGTATCTCTTACCTAAGAGCTTAGAGGTTGTTTTTTTTTTTAGGCTTGACTCCAGAAAATCTAATGTAGAAATCTAATAGATGTTTAATCTAGTTCCAAAAGGATGTGTCCTCTGAAACCATTAAGAGCTCAATTTTAACATCCTAGCAGGGAAAAGCTATTAGTAATTCACAGATAAAGTAGTATGAGGTGTATAATGATGAGGGTTTTTCATGTTAAGATATTTTCTTCACAGTTATTATGACAAACTATCTGAAAGTGTGTTCTCTTCTTAAATACACTGAAAAAAAAAAGAAATCTCAGTCCTATCTAACTTCTTTCCTTTTGTTTTTTTTTCCCTCTATCACTTCAGGTCAGTATGATGGAAAAGGGAAACCATTACCAGAGTACCATGCAAAAATCTCTGGATTTGATGAACGGGTATGTTTGTAAGCTGGGGTTAAAAGCCTGTGTGTCCATGCTGTGTTTGAAGCATGTGGCAGTAGCAGGGTTGCTGCTTGTGCCTGCATCTGGCAGCACATAAAGGGAGATCTGCAAGTGGGCATTTGTGTTTCTGGTTGCAACTG
>WAAF01004086.1:525932-640281 GCA_013400475.1 Tricholaema leucomelas | reverse complement strand
ACTGGAATGGGCTGCCCAGGGAGGTGGTGGAGTCGCCGTCCCTGGAGCTGTTCAAGGCAAGGTTGGACGTGGCACTTGGTGCCATGGTCTAGCCTTGAGCTCTGTGGTAACAGGGTGGACTTGATGATCTGTGAGGTCTCTTCCAACCTTGGTGATACTGTGATACTGTGATCTAGGAAGGACAGATACACTGAACTTCAGTGATGGGGAGGGTTTTTTTAAGGCCAAGACTTGTGTCACAAATATTTTCCTTTTTCCTATCTTCTTCCAAGATAAGTGTGATGGAATCCTTGAGGAGGCCCAAACGCATAACAATCCGAGGTAGTGATGAGCGAGAGTATCCTTTTCTCGTCAAAGGTGGTGAAGACCTACGACAAGACCAACGTATTGAGCAGCTCTTTGGTGTAATGAACATTATCCTCTCCCAAGATGCTGCATGTAGCCAGAGAAATATGCAGATAAAAACTTACCAGGTCATCCCCATGACAACAAGGTAGGCATTTCTCTTGGAGAGAAAGAAATCCTCATCTTGGATGAGGCTTTGAGGCAACCTGGTCTAGTGGAAGGTGTCCCTACCCATGGAACTAGAAGATCTTTGATGTCCCTTCTAACCCAAACCATTCTAAGACTCTATCATCTATTGCTGTTGCTACATGGAAAAGTGAGGTTTCTTGTGTGCCAGTTTCAGAGTGTTCTGTGTCTTGGCTTGATCTTTTGTTTCATTTCCTTTGAAATGGCTTTGCCTGGAAACTGCTTTTCAGATTATATTTCCATTGGTAGCTTCCAACCTTCTTTTAGCAGGCACTCAAAAGTACTGCTTTTTAGGTGTTCCTCTAAAGCTCAGCTGTGAGTTACTTGTTCTCTGACTTCTTTTGTTCCAGACTGGGACTCATCAAGTGGCTGGAAAATACTTGTACTTTAAAAGAGTTCCTTAAGAATAGCATGTCTGAAGAGGAAGACATCAACTACAACAGGTGATGATTAGTTTAGCTGTCTGCTCTAGCAGGGACCACTCCCGATGGTGAGGATTGATACTGACAAGCTTCTGACAGTGCTTTCTTTTTAAAGAAAGAAATAAAAGCACCTCTAAGAAAGGAGGCAGTTTATACTTCCTGACCCAAATTAGTTTGTTTAATGAGTAGCACTCTACATGGAGTATCCTCCACCCAGCTTGTTTAAACAAGAGCCTTACAATCAAGTGCAACGTCATTATCATCACCATTTCCTTATCAGCAGATTGATTTTACAAGCAAAGGATTTTGATCTCTTGATTTGATCAGGCAGGAAATGGACTTAGGTCAGCGAGGGGGGAGTAGAGACAGAGCTGTTCAGAACCTGGGTTCAGCTGTGAGTCAGCGAGGGAGGGAAATTGGCAGGAGATGCACAAAACACAACTGTAAAAGAACACTCTCTGTGGCTGTGTACAAATGCTGGGTTTGAATTAATTAGCTTGCTTCTTCTTGATTGCAATTGGAGGATGAATATCTGTACCACCAATCTAATTCTAGCATTGCAGCCTCTTTTTGTCTTGGAATTCAGAAATGTGATTTTTTTTCAGCACTGCTGTTCTTGGTACATAATCTCTGGGTTTGTCAAAGGGTTGTCACCATATACTTTTACCAGCTCTCTTTTTTTATGGGGCAGGTGGGAGGAACCTCCAAGGTGGAAGCTGGACTCCAAAGAGTGCTTAATTCCACAGCTAATTGATTAGTGAGCATTTTATAACTGCTGCAATTCGTGCATTACTGCTGTCTGCTTCACTTCTGTGCACAACAATTCACTGCCTGGGAAAGTGGTGGAGGACTCACATGGCACCACCTCAGGAGTGGAGAGCATTTTTAATATAGTGAATAGAGAAATCAGTGCCCAGGGAGGTGGTAGAGTCACTGTCCCTGGAGGTGTTCAAGAAACCACCTGATGTGGACATAGCACATCAGGACGTGGTTTGATGGCCATGGTGGTCTTCAGTTGATGGCTGGACTTTGATGATCATAGGAGGTCTTTTCCAGGCCAAACAATTCTATGAGTCTTGTACCTTCCCAAGAACATTTAATGATCTGTTTGGAAAACAAACAAAAAACCCCACTTTGTTGTGTTGTATGTAGACTTCACATGTTTTTTTCCATATGTCCTTCAGTGAAGCTAATTATGGTTGAATGACAGCACTCACAAAGGAACATTCTGATTAAAGCCTTACTGGCAATATGTTGCTTGGTATGGAGGAAACGACCTTCTCAAGTTTTGAAGTCCTTTCCTTGAAGTGATGGGCTGTGCAGGCTGGAACTGATAAACTCTTCCTAAATGGAAAGGATCTCCATATCTCAGAACACACTTGGGAAGGAAGGCAGAAGGCAGCTGCTGTGCTAAGCTGCTTTCTCTTGAATAGAAAATTTGTGTCTAGTGTATACAGTTAGGATGGGAGAGAAATACCAAACTCTTCTATAAGCAGTGCAACCAGTGAAGACTGACTTCTCATGGATGAATACCTTAAGTCCAAGCCCCCATTCCTCCCCTCTTGCACATACTGAGGAGAGATAACAGCCTGCCTTGCTGCATTCCCTGCCTCTCTGGACAGACAAAGGCAGTGTGTACTGTGGTAGGCTACATAATGCCTCTCCAGTGGGTACGAGATGGTGTTAAGGATACGAGATGGTGTTAAAAATATCTTCCTCTCCCTAGAGAAGTTATTTTGGGTCTTTCTTCTCAAGGCAGCATCTAATTTTTAAAGTGCCTTTAGACAAATTAACACCTCTGAGATGTCTGATCTTCTGTCAAATATGATTGAAGTGCATTCAAAGCTTAGGGGGGGGAAGAAGGGAGGAGATGGATGGATCAGATAAGTACTGACTGCTTAAGCCTCATTTCCATAGCAAGGTTCAGATTAATGTAGCTTCCTGACTCTTCCTGTGCATAAAAATCTCATGGGTCATAGCAGCAGTGCAGAGTGGTTAAAATAATGTAGGCTTTCTGAATTTCTTTTTGACCCTAGCCAAATAGGACCTCGTGCTACCTATTCTGAGTGGCTGTCCAAGATGGGTGGGAAGGCACAAGGCATCATTCGATACCATGCTATGTACAGGTGGGTTCCAAAAGACAACTGCATGTAAAATACAGACACTAGAGGTGCACACAAAGAGCTGTAGAAATTCCAAGGAGGGGGGAAAAAAGTATGATCTGTATTATTGTATGCTGGCTAGATCTGATCTTTGCCCACTTACTGCTTTGTCTTACTGGAGATGCTCTGCAGGAGAAGTACAATACTGCCAAAATCCCACCAGAGTACAGGTATACTTCCAGAAGCTTGCTTACATCCTTAAGAAAGTGATGCTCCTCATCAGCTACATTTTCTAGATGTCTTGTTCCTGATTAAGCAGTCAGGTCGGCTGCCTCAGAGCCAGAGCACCTGCTGGAGTTGAGCAGAGAAAATCCCTGAGATTCACTGAGAATAAGAATCTTGGATGGTCTGGGTCCACACCTGAGCATCCCCCCAGACAAATTTCCACACCTGCCTAGATCTAGCAGTGAAGTGGTGGAAGTCAGGTTTCCAGTGGAGCATTTCTGATGAGCCCATAACCTGCTTAAGCTAGTGTCTTGCTCTTTAAAGGAAATCTTTGGCTCATTTAACTATATTAACATCAATACTTGCATTCAGATGCAGAATGTGCTTCTGAAGTCAGTTCCCCGTCGCCCCCAACTCACCTCATGCTGACTTACGTCTCAGAGCTGTGCCCTGATCGACAGCTTGGCTCTTCTCAGATGAAGCTGGACTGAAAGCAGAGCACCCAACACATTCCTGCTGCTCACAAGCATTCCCTTCCCAGCACCTGATGTGGGCTAGGACAGAGCAGTGCCCCTCCCTCCTAGAAATGTACAGCATGGATGTCTTCAACAGCAGCTGTTCAGTTCTGTTGCCTCCCCTTGTGCTGTGCTACTTTCTTATTTCAATATGCTGCTGAGAGATTGAATTTGGGCCTTACCTGCTCTATTTGGAAGTGACTGTCCAGCCAGAAAGAGCACAGCTGGATTAAACCTTAACCCATCCAGTTAATCTGGGGAAAACTGGACAAAACTACCTACTATTGGCATTAAGAAATGTCAGTCTTGGAAAGAACTTCTGGGAGAAAAAGAAGGGAGGGAATGTTTTTAATATCAGATAAAACTTTTTGAGCAGGCATTCTGTGGCTTGCTGTACTGTTTACTGGGGTGAGCAAGATGTGCTGATGTGGTCATGGGCAACTCTTAACTTTCAGCATCCAGCAGGCTGATGTTTCAAAAGCTAACATTGTTCCTTCCTTGGTTTTCAGGAATGCTAGCCGCAGGGAAACAGTTATGTCTTTCAGAAGCAGGGAAAACAGTGTCCCTGAAGACCTGCTGAGGTGAGTGTGCTATTAATGACTGCACCTTGTGCAGCAAGCTTTGGTATTTCCTCTGTATGCAACAAGTGACTTCTGCTTTGTCCAGGCGAGCCTTTGTGAAAATGAGCACATCTCCTGAAGCCTTCCTGTCCCTGCGCTCCCATTTTGCCAGCTCTCATGCTCTAATGTGCATCAGCCACTGGATACTTGGTATTGGAGACAGACATCTCTCCAACTTCATGATTAACAAGGAGACAGGTGGCATGGTGGGAATAGACTTTGGATGTGCATTTGGCTCAGCTACACAGGTATCTGTTTTCTCATTCATTTGTTACAGCTCTTGGATTCATTACGTGCAATTACGGATTCTCCATACTGGATTCGATGCCCCTCATTTGCCATCATTCTGATGCAAAATAACCTTTACAGGTTATTTCTATCCACTAGAATAGAAATCTCTGCTCCCAGATATTCTCAGACAGGGAGCTGTAGAGTGTCACAGTCTGGCTGATGGTGTTTTGTATAGTTCAGCCATACTGCCACTAAGTATTGTCGACTACAGCTTTGGTGACACAGTTTGGTCCTGTTCTACTGTGTTGCAGATAACTTTCAGTCCAGTGGCAAAAAGGGTTTCAAAGCTTGTGGAAAAACAAAGTACTTGTTTCTCATCTTTTTGTTCTAAGGCTTCTTATTTCCCGTTTCCTTTTGCTTGTCCCCCACCTTGGCTAGTTCTTAGGTGTGCCAGAGCTGATGCCTTTTCGCCTGACTCGCCAGTTTGTTAATCTGATGATGCCAGTGAAAGAGTGGGGGCTCATTTACAGTGTAATGCTGCATGCCCTAAGGGCTTATCGTGCCGACCCAGACCTCCTCATCAGCACAATGGATGTCTTTGTCAAAGAGCCTTCCTTGGACTGGAAGGTGGGAGCTTGCCTTTTTCCTTCATATGAAAATGGCCTAAACAGTCATAGGGACAAAACTGATCAAAAAGAAAGCATTTCCAAACGCTTACTCACAGTGCTGCTTTTATCTGTCCTTATTTTATTGAGTTCTCAGAGAAACAACTTCAAGGATTTAAAATGACAGAATTCTGTACTGATGGACCAAGAAGAGTAGCATGTTTGTGTTATCAGTGTACTGTGCTTTATCTGCAAAGTAATTCTAAAAACGTGGCTATTTTTTGGTCATGTTAAATGTCATCAATACTTTCAGGTTTTTGCATCAAGCCTCTTAAAATTTGCACAACAGCACTGCAAATCAAACTAATAATTACAGGGGGGAAATCTGTAACTAATTGCACTTCAGTAACTCCAGTTGTAAATTAAGTTTTAAGTCCTAGGCAGGCTAGGCATCATCTCACTGCTTTGCCCTCATTTGCAATGAGGAGTTACTGGCTCAACTTGCTGTGAGCTGCAGCTGAAAGGACTTTTTAAGCGTATGATTTGTAATAAACAGGGCAAATTTATTTTCCCCTTAGAACTTTGAACAAAGACAGCTGAGAAAGGGAGGCACATGGATCAAGGAAATAAACACCGCTGAAGTAAACTGGTACCCTTTGCAAAAAGTCAGCTACGTCAAAAGAAAGCTTAAAGGTGCCAACCCAGCAGCAATCACTTGGTAAGACACTCTCCTTTTGCTTCAAACTGAGAGCTTTGGCAGTCTCCCGTGTCAGAATTGACTCCCTGCAGATAGAATGGCAGCTAGGAAAAGAGAAGCAGCAGACAGGGCAACATTTCAACAAGCCTCCTGTCAGAATCGTTTGGTGTGCACATCTCTGAACCACCCCACCAGCCAAAACACCAGATAGCTCCCTGTGAGTGTTCCTGCTCCAGCTCAGGCCTCCTGAGCAGTTTTACTGTTCCTGGCAGCACACACATCTCCACCCTCTAAGCCTGCTTCACTTCTCAGACTGCTGTGCTTTACGTTCATCTCCACAGCTTTTGGGCCAGGGGTAGTACTTTAATCAGTATGCTTCTGCTGGATAGTTGCACGAAATAGAACCTGAACCAGCTGTATGGGAGGCATGGAGGTGAGCTGCTTCCCCAGACCATCAGATTCAGACCTGATGGCATTCTTCGTTATTTATGTCAGTCTAGTCGAGTCTGGCTCAAGCCAGAACGTCTTTAAAGTTCAGTTAAAGTACAATTAATCCCTTCCATCCTCTTTTAAAAAGACATTTTGGATTAATCAGGGAAGGAAAAAAAGGCAAAGAAAGCAGGCCTGTTTGAAAACCAGACAAATACTGCAAAGTGCAGGACTTGGGAGGAGTCCCTTTTGCGGTCAAGGCTGAGCTGGAAAAAGCAGCAAAACTCTTCTTGCAGACAGAAATCAGCAGGGCAGATAAGGAGATAAGAGCTTGGATGTGAACTGCTGCATCCTTCTCTCAGAGACCTTAGACAAGACTGAGATATTCATGGTAAATATTCCCTAGTTAACAACACCTGAATTCACCATCTGCACTGGCCATGCCTTCTACAGTTCTTCAGTTGAAAAACAAAGCTGCATAAATTGTGTTCACAGGATGTTAGGGGTTGGAAAGGACCTCCAGAGATCATCAAGTTCAGCTCCCCTGCCAGAGCAGGACCATAATCTAGAGCAGGTCACACAGACCACATCCAGATGAGTCTTGAGAGTCTCCAGAGAACGAGACTCCACAACCTCTCTGGGGAGCCTCTTCCAGTGCTCTGTGACCTTTACAGTCAAGAAGTTGTCCCTCACATTGAGGTGGAACTTCCTCAGTTTATATCCATTGCCCAAGTGTTGGTTTGTATGTAAAAGTCTATCCCAGACTTCATTTTTCGTACTCGTTTCTGTTAGTAAGAGCTTGTTTGTGTGTCCTCAATTTCAGTGATGAGCTACGCCTGGGCCACGAGAAGTCTCTTTCTTACAAGGATTTCGCAGCTGTAGCTCGTGGTCATGCTGACTACAACATCAGAGCCAAAGAGCCAGAGCATGGACTTTCAGAGGAGACCCAAGTGAGATGCCTGATTGATCAAGCAACAGACCCCAATGTTCTTGGCAGAGTCTGGGAAGGATGGGAGCCCTGGATGTGAAGAACTGCTCCCTAGGGCCCTGACTGCCAAGAGAAGCATCTCCTCAGACACAGCTGCAACCAGATCACAATTTTAAGGTCAAAATGGAAAAAAGACTCTTAACCACTTTTGTTGTCATTGGTTAACTTGACTGCTGTGGAGAACAGGTTTTTTTTTCATATTAAAGCTGTATTCAAACAGTGATTTTAGTATTTTCTGTGGCTCTGTAACAGACCAACTTTATTGTCTTTGTGGTAAAATCAGTGAAGAACTGAGGAGGCTGCAGAGCTTAAAGACCATCCCTGGAGGTGTTCAAGAAGAGACGGGATGGGACACTTGGTGCCATGGTCTAGCTGACCGGACGGGGCTGGGTGGTGGGTTGGACTGGATGATCTTGAAGGTCTCTTCCAACCTGGTTGATTCTATGACTTAAATCAAAGACATCAAGATCACTCAGAGGCAAGCTCAAATCCATACTCTGTGAGCTCATAGGCATCCTGCTTGTGAAAGTCTGGGATTTAGTTTTTTTACAGAGACTTGACAACTGACTGAATATTCTTCAGACAGGTGTTATTTGTGGTTACAACTAGAAGAGTTCCATATCAATAGAAACAGTGAAGCACATGATATAATTGAGCAGAAATTCACTTTTAGCTCTAGATAGATAACACCTGAGGTATCTGGATGGTCATTTCATTGCCAGATAATGAGAAAACAAGGATGAGACCATGCCAGTTTGTTCTAGCAGATTATGTTTTAGCCATTAGAGGCTGTGCTCTGTTACCTCTGTCCTTTATAAGCCTACCCTCCTCATGTTGTGTTAATTCCAAATTGTGGTTGGTTGACCAAAGCCAAAAGGAGCCACTCTAGACACAGGAGAGCACCAAAAACTCCCTGCCATAGCTGGAGCACAGCACAGGTTTGGTATCTGCTTGTGCCAGATGTGGCTATTCCTCGCTGGTAGCCAGCCCTCAGGTACCCTTGGTGGTAAGTGCAGCACAGCACAGACAGCATGGGAACAGAGAGGTCTCTCCAGTACAATGCTCATTACCCACAGCAGACTCTAGGAGGTCCTTTCCACTAAGGCTTTAATAATTATCATAAAAGGGGTAATAAAAGTGAGTCTTTGCCCTTTCAGTGCCTGCAAGCTTTCCCTCCTACTGCCATGGGGCAGTGGCAGACTTGCCACAGGCCACTGCTGGCACCAGATGGAAATGAATCTTTCATCTGGAGAGCAGATGAATCTGCCTCCTGGATACAGCTCCACGAAAAACTCAGGCTGGGGAAGATTGCTCACTGAGCCCTAAGAACAAGGAGACAGATTTTCTGTTCCACATACTTGCCAGCAATGATTTTGTTACCTTCTCACTAAATATGCTCAACTCTTTATGCCAGCAGTGCTACAACTCCAGAAATTCAGGAACTCCCTAGCAGAGCTTTATTAATAAAAAATAGCATTTGTCTGTATTTCTGTAGTAAACTATCAGTTGTATAGCTCATTTCAAAGGTTGATTTAAGGCACTTAAATCACAGAAAACATCCAGGCCCTATCCTGCCTGACCGGGGGGCCACCAGGCCCCCCGGCCTTTGTTGTCACCACCACCATTCACCCAGTGTGCACCATGGGTACTCACCAGCAATGTCTGGAGGAGGATCCCTCTGCCCAGTTGGGCAAACTTGGGGCTTCTACCTTTCCTGGGGCCCATTATGAAGGGGAGTGAGCAGGGAGGGCAAAGTGGTCACAGCTGGGGTGGGAGGAGACTCAGCAGCACCCAGGTGCTCTGGGTCTGGGGAACAAAGGAGAGTGAGCAGGGAGGCAAAGTGGTCACACCTGGGGTGGGAGGAGACTGAAGTCCCTTTCAGTCAAGGGACAAGGGGAAATGCTGTGTGGGAAAGAGGAGGTGGTGCTGGACAGATGGAGATGAAAAGAGGAAGATGGGGGGGAAGGAAAGAGATAAATAATAAAAATGAAAACTGGACTGGAAAAAAAAGAAAAAGGTGGTGCTGCTCTGGCACAGGAGGGGTTGGACTGCATCACAGAATCATAGAATCAGCCAGGTTGGAAGAGACCTGCAAGATCATCCAGTCCAACCTAGTACCCAGCCCTATCCAGTCAACCAGACCATGTCACTAGGTGCCTCATCCAGGCTTTTCTTGAACACCTCAAGGGATGGTGACTCCACCACCTCCCTGGGCAGCCCATTCCAATGCCAATCACTCTCTCTGGCAACAACTTCCTCCTAACATACAGCCTAGACCTCCCCCGGCACAACATGAGATTGTGTCCCCTTATTCTGCTTGTTCTGTTGCTGGCTGCCTGGCAGAAGAGACCAACCCCACCTGGCTACAGCCTCCCTGCAGGCAGCTGCAGACAGCAATGAGGTCTGCCCTGAGCCTCCTCTTCTGCAGGCTGCACACCCCCAGCTCCCGCAGCCTCTCCTCACAGGGCTGTGCTCCAGGCCCCTCACCAGCTTTGTCGCCCTCCTGTGGGCACATTCCAGTATCTCAACATCTCTCTTGAATTGAAGATGACCTTCTGAGGTCCCTTCCAGACCCTAAGATCCTGTGATTCTGTTCTTTACCCATTTATAGGGATAATAATTAATGGAAAGTAAGGGGTTTTTTGGTTGTTTTTTTTTTTTTTCTAAGTATGTGACATGGACTATTTTTATAGATGTAGGATGCTGTGTGCACTTGGTCCTTTTAATCTCTGGTAGCAGTGAGGGTGATAGCACCATGACGCAGGAGTGGCTAGGTGAGGCACTCAGCTTTCACATTGTCACTACAAATAAAAGAAAGTTAAAGCCCAATAAAAAGCTACATTAAAAGGCCGAGGGGGCAGTTGGAAATCAAGTGGCTGGCCGCAGGAGGTGTTTAATTGCACTTTTGGCACATACCTCAGATATTAACTTGGTACTTTGACCTGTACCGCACAGGACAAAGTTTAGGTTTATAGTTTAACAAGGCTCTTCAGCAGGACTTCAGCAGCAGTAGATGTTTGTGCACAGCAGGCCTCCCTCCACTGCCAGCTGAGGCTTCCTTGGCCTTTCAGAAGGCACTCAAGTGACTGGGGAGCACAACCTGGCGCTTCCGTAGGAAGAAGACAGGTGAACCCTGCCTCCCCTTCTATTGTGCCAAAAGGCCATCAGGCCAGGGGTGAAAGTCTTTGAGGTAAGTGGAAGTGCAACATGCCCATGATGCTTACCTTAGTGCAATTAAACACCTCCTATGGCCAGCCCCTTGATTTCCAAATGCCCCCCAGCCTTTTTGTTGTGCAAAAGGCTTAGAACATGTCTGTGACACTTACCTTGGGGTCAAGGCTGAGCCTTATACTGTTTTAAGTGCTATGATTTGAAGCCACGGTTACTAGTGATGTATTTGTCCAGCTCAAAAGTCAGCTAAGAAGCAAAGCACAAAGCTGCTGCATTTGCCTGATCAGAAACGCATCCTGCGTGGAGCAAATGGACTTGCCCTGATGGAGCTCTCCCTGTGCAGCTGAACGAGCCTGAAGAGAACTTCCAGTATCGGTAACTAGCAGCTGCTGTCCCCCAGCCTGACTGCTGAGCACTGCTCTCCGTCAAACGCAGCAGTGCGATGGGCAGGTTGAAGCCATCCTGTGGAGCAACAAGGAAAACAGCGACGCAGTGCAAACCTCAAGGCACTGGGCTCAGTGCTGGATGGGGTGGGTTCGTGCAGCTTTCAGAAGAGATGGTGTGCAGCTCAGAATCAGAGGCTGCTTCAGGTCTCATGATGCAAAGCAAAACAGTCACTCTCCACAAGTACAGCAGAGTGTTTCCTCCTCGGATTAAATAACCAGATGTGCACTGATCTGGAAATTCATTAGCTGCATCTAAAAAGCTGTGTGAACCATTACCTTATGTTCTCAGTAGTTTTTTCTTCATGTATAGAACACTCCTGATGTTTAACCTAGTCCTTGCCACCCCTGTCAATCCTGCAATTTCCCTCTAACTAAAAATAACACAGGAAAGCCTTGCAGCCTGCAGCTTTCCCAGATGATAAAGAGGTTCCTGCATGCTACTTGTGCTCAGGATTTTTCCCTAGTCCCCACCACTACACACAACTTAGATGTTGTCTCAAGGTGTCTGTGGGCAGTGTGGGGTACACCACCAGCACGTTTGGGCACAAGAAGGACCCTATGGGTTCTTCACAAGAGCAACGACTTGGGCTTGCCTTCAGCTGTGGAATGAGTTTGCTACAGCTCTCCTGGCTTCATGCTGAAGCATTTGGCTAGCTGCTTCCCAAAGCCAGGCACCTCAGTGCCTACGTTTAGAGATACTTTCCAGCAAACTTCCCATTTCTTTCCAAACAAAGGAGTTAAAATAAGGATTTATTACTGCTGCTTTTAAGCTCTTTCATTTTTCCTCTCACAAACACTGAGAGGAAGGTCTGCTGTCTGCTCCATCGCTTCATGAACCATTTGCCTCATTTGGAAATGGCCTGGGCTTTAAAAATCTTCATTTTTAAGCTATCCTGCTTGTAAGAAATGGCACCTACACAAGAAGGTCACATCTGGCAGCCACCCACAGCACCCAGTGGTGTCACTCATCTAGTAGCAAAGCTACCAAAGAGCTACATCAAAACAGCAGCTGCCAGAAGAGTGTGTTTAGGGATGGGTTATTTTTTGTTGCTGCAAAAGGTTTTGGGGAGGAGTGGTTGTAAGGGACTGGAAAATATTTGGTTCCAGTTTCCACATTTACAGGGTTTCTTTCTTTGCTTGTGGTTTACTTTTTAGTTCTCCAGTGGGACAGGAGAGGGCAGGACGCTCACTTCATCTTACACTAAGTAGTGCTACGCAGGCTTTCATTTGGTTAGGCTGAAGACTTGGCTGTGAATTTGGCCTCACACCTTTCAGCCCTGCTGGAAACTCATGCAAAACCTGCTTGGAGAGAAGGTTCAGAGCATTCTGAAGAGTGTGAGAAAACAAAGGGTGCAGGGCCTGAGGCACTTCGGTGCTGCAGCCCTTGGCCTTGGAGCTCCAGGGCGTGTGGAAGAGTTAATTCAGCAGCCACAGGTGCAGCTGAGAAAACCCAGCCCAGGCTGGCACCGCTAAGGCTCAAACACCCCCGGGGAGTCAGAGTGCCGTTTAAAAGAACTAAACCCCCCCAAATCCTTTCATTTGCTCTTCAGTCACTAACAGTGGGGTGTCTGCAGACTGGAGCGGTGCATTGAGCTGGCCCAGGTGAGTACAAGAGACAAAACAAAACACTGATACAGCAGTTCCAGACACAGGAGAGCTTGAGCCTCAAACAGGTTTAAAATAAATTACTCTGCCATTCAGAGGGTTGAAATGATTCTTCCTGCTGCTGAAACCTGCTGCATCCCAAAGGCAAGTGCAATGTGGAGGGTCAGGTACCTAGCAGTACAGCCAAGGGAACCAGAGCCTGCCTCTGCTCCACCGATCATGAAGTCACTTACGCAGATGGGAACAGATTCAGCTGCCAAGATGCCAGACAAATCCACCCCAGAAAATAATACAGTGTGGACATCTTCCTACCTTCGGCCCAGTAAGCATTGGTCAGGGACATGTATCTCCTACACACCTGCTCCTGGGTGCTTTACTGCAGGTCTAGCACCACCCCGGAGCTTCACGGCCTGCCTGGGGTGTGGGGCAACCGCCTGAAGTGGGCTGCTGAAGTCACACATCTCAGGCTCAGCAACGAGCACTGCTGGCTCGCCCTCCAGGGGACAGCTCTCACTGCCTGGTTTTGGCGGGAGAGGCGTCAACAGGTCTGGCCACAAGCCCTGAACACATCTACGAGTCCTGAAGACACTGTGAACAACGTTGCACTCCCTGTGACAGGCTTAGGTGTCACACAGGTGGCTTATATTGGGGCTTACACAGAGTTTCCATGCCCAGCAGGTCACCATCTACTGAGGGATTTGAGAATCTAATTGCCATACGTCAGGGTGCCCAGTGGGGGCTGGGTGACCTGCCTGAGAATCACATCTCTTTTTTGGGCTAACACATGATGGACATTAAAGGAGGCTGTTTGGGCTGGCTCAGTTGCACACCAGCACCATCTGATAACCAGCTGCCCTTTGGGGATGAGGTCTTCAGTGAGCTGAAAGCATGACACAGTTTCATGTTAAATGGGATGCTGTCCAGGACACATTTTACGGCTGTGACAGGTGAGATTGTCACCTTCCAGCAGTGAACAGTCTCTGGCAGAGTGAGGAGCAGAGAGTGGCTGTCACTACCTTCTGTTTCTGAAGTACCTTCCTATGATCCCTGTACCCACCTCTTGACACTCCATGCAGAGAAGAAAAAAACACCAGGAGCACCAGGTGATGGTGGCAGCTCCCTGATGGGCAGTGGGCAGGTAGTGTGGATCTGTGTGACATGAAGGTACCCAGTGCTGGAGGGCAGAAAAATCACAGAATCATAGAACCAACCAGGTTGGAAGAGACCTCCAAGATCATCCAGTCCAACCTAGCACCCAGCCCTGTCCAGTCAACCAGACCATGGCACTAAGTGCCCCAGACAGGCTTTTCTTGAGCACCTCCAGGGACGGTGACTCTACCACCTCCCTGGGCAGCCCATTCCAAAGCCAATCACTCTCTCTGACAACAACTTCCTCCTAACATCCAGCCTAGACCTCCCCTGGCACAACTTGAGACTGTGTCCCCTTGTTCTGTTGCTGCTTGCCTGGCAGAAGAGACCAACCCCACCTGGCTACAACCTCCCTTCAGGTAGCAATAGACAGCAATGAGCTCTGCCTTGAGCCTCCTCCAGGCTGCACACCCTCAGCTCCTTCAGCCTCTCCTCACAGGGCTGTGCTCCAGGCCTCTCACCAGCTTCATCACCCTTCTCTGGACACATTCCAGTCTCTCAACATCTCTCTGGAACTGAGAAGCCCAGAACTGGACACAGCACCCAAGGTGTGGCCTGACCAGTGCAGAGTACAGGGCAGAATAACCTCCCTTGTCCTGCTGGCCACACTGTTCCTGATCCAGGCCAGGCTGCCAGTGGCTCTCCTGCCCACCTGGGCACACTGCTGGCTCATGTTCAGCTGCTATCTACAGGCACCCTCAGGTCCCCTTCTGCCTGTCAGTCACTCTGTCCCCAGCCTGTAGTGCTGCTTAGGGTTGTTGTGTCCAAAGTGCAGAACCCTGCACTTGGCCTTGTTAAATCTCATCCTTTCTGCCCACTCATCCAGCCTGGCAAAGTCCCTCTGCAGGGCTCTCTTACCCTCCATCAGATCTACACCTGCTTCTAGCTTGGTGCCATACTTGGAAAGTAGCACTGTGCAGAACTAGTGCCTTTGGCAATATTATTTTTTGGTGATGTGGAAATTTGTTTGCAGTAAAAACAATCAGACAAACAAACCAGAAGGAAGTAACCGGTTCTTGTGCCACTGTCGCCCTGTGTCACACTGCTAAATAATAGAATCATAGAATTGTTTTGGTTGGAAAAGATCTCTAAGATCATCAGGTCCAACCACCAACCTCAGACCTCCTAATGCCCACTAAAACATGTCCCAGAGTGCCTTATCTACACATTCTTGAACATCTCCAGCGACAGCAAGGCCACCACCTCCCTGGACAGCCTGTTCCAATGCCTGCCCACTCGTGCAGTAAAGAACTTTTTCCTGAGAGCCAACCTAAACCTCTCATCCTATCACCTGATGCTAGGGAGACCAACCCCCACCTCACTCCAACCTCCTTTCAGGGAGCTGTAGACAGCAGTGAGGTCTCCCCTTCAGCCTCCTCTTCTCCAGACAAAACAATCCCAGTTCCTCATAAGACCTGTTCTCCAGACTCTTCACCAGCCTTTGTTGCCTTTCTCTGCCCTGCTCCAGCACCTCAAAGTCCTTCTTGTAGTGAGGCACCCAAACCTGAACACACATCCACACCTCTAGTGAGCAAATTAGATTAAGTTTATTTAAGCACAGCATCACTATGCGGTTAACTGCAGCACCAGAGCTACCAGCCAAGCCAAGCCCCTCTATGTGAAACCTCCTCACCTGCCAGGCAGAGCACACTTACCCCGTCTCACCAGGAGCTGCCAGCCAGAGGGAGAGCATGTACCAGTCCTGTCCCAACTATTTATGTTAAAATCCACACCCCGTCGATAAACAGCTGCGTTACTGCAACAGCTGCGGTAGCGGCAGATGGAGCCTTGCCCGGAGCGAGGCGGCAGTCCCGGCATGACCGGCACGTACCCGCGGTCCCCAGAAAGCCACCTTGGAGCCAGTGGCACAGCGCTCAGCGGGACACAGCTTGGGGCCAGCAGTCTTAGCCGAGAGCCGGGCTGCAAACTCAGCGGCTGGACTAGCGCTGTGAAGTGTCATAAATCTAGCTGGGTCTTCTGGAGAAGAAGAGGGGGGGGTGGGGAGGGGAGGGAGAGGGGGGGGGGAAGTAAACAAACCTTAAAATAGATTTTTTTAAATAGGAAAAAAAAGTGATTCTGTTGTAATTCGGCCAGCGGAGCCCCCGAGGGTGCAGTCAGGGGTTTACAACGCATTATGCAATGAGAAAACGCACACATTTCGCATAGTTAACATGAAAATGTCTTTATTTCGCTGACACTTGTCAATTTAATAGTAGTAGTTTTGTGGATGCAAGGAAGGGGGTGGTGGCGGTGGGGTGTGTGTCATGCCTAATTCCTTGCCCTAAATTTTAAGGAGCAGCTAAGGATGCCTTACAGTTCCCTTCCCACCAGAGTGCCCTGCACTAAGAAGTCCAAGCGGGACACTGCGGCACCAACGGGGAGCGAGGCCTCGGGAGGGCGCTAGGGCCATGCCCAGGGACACGCGTGGGCAGGAGCATCCCTCCCGGATCGCCTAATCCAGGGCACTGCAAGGGAAGTGAGAGGGGGGGGTGGGGAATGCGGCGTGGGGGTAAATGAGCCGGCCCTTCCGCTGGCCCGAGAGGAAATAAGCCAGGAAAAGGCAAAATTAACTCCTAGTGGCAACACTGCAGGGGGGCCGGGGATCGGTACGGGCACCGGGGCAGTCCTTCCCGGACGGGTCGCCTTTTGGGCGCCTGCCCACTCCCCGCACCGTGCCATCCTCCTCGGGAGGGCCACCCCCGACCGCGGCCACCCTCCACCGGGAGGTGGCAGCTCTCCGCGACAGGAGCCCTGCCTCCGCGGCCGTGCACCCCACCCGCTCCCGCCCCCGGGTCCCCGGGGGTGCCGGGAATACTCGTTCCCCGTCACTGGGGCAGGAGGCGGGGCCGGCGCCGTATAAGAAGGGACTGAGCGGGCGTTTCGCTCCCAGGTTCAGAGACGTCTTGTCCCATCCCCGCCTGCTTCTCGCCGAGAACGGCGTGACCCGAGCCCGTATCGGCCCCTTCGGGGAGGCGACGGCAGGGCAGCAGCAAGAGCACCGGTGTCATCACCGGCAGTAGCAGCAGTACCAGCAGCAGTACCGGCAGCGTAGCAGCAGCGGCAGCAGCAGCACCACCAGCAGTATCGGCAGCAGCCCCGCTCCCCACCTGCTCGCGACGGAGGCTGGAGCTGCGCTCGTCGCGGACCGGCGGTTGGTGCCTGTGGCCAGGAGCCCCTGAGCCGCGGCCGTGCGGCGCCGCGTCCCGCTCTCCCATGAGCGCCGCCGCTCTCTACAGCCTGGACTCCCCGGCATGCTATAAGAGCTGGTGCCTGGAGCCCGCCAACTTCTACGACGCCAAGGTGGGAAGCGGCGGCGGGCCGGGTCCCGCCTGCAAGCCGGGAGCCCGCGGCGGCTGCGGGATGAGCGGCGAAGAGGCGGGCGGCGGCCTGGGGGGCAGCGGCACCAACTTGGCGGAGCTGAGCGCCGCCGCCCCGGCAATGTACGAGGACGAGAGCGCCATCGACTTCAGCTCCTACATTGACTCCATGTCGGCCGTGCCCAACTTGGAGCTCTGCAACGACGAGCTCTTCGCCGACCTCTTCAACAGCAACCACAAGCCCGAGCGGGGCGGGGACTACGGCGAGTACTTGCCGCCGGGCGGCGGCGCCGGTCGCGACCCCGCCAAGGACCTCGGCGCTGCCATGACCACCCTGCTGGGCGCCGAGCCCCGCACCGCCTCCTCCTCCTCCTCCTCTTCCTCCTCCTCCTCCTCCTCCCGCGGCGCCCTGAAGCAGGAGCCGGACTGGAGCGACAGCGACCTCTCCTCCTCGCTTCTGCCCTCGCAGATCGCCACCTGCGCCCAGACCATCATGAACCTGAGCGGGCAGCCCACGCCGCCCACCTCCCCCGAGCCGCCGGGCAGCAGCTCCCCGTCCAGTTGCAGCACCCGCTCCCCGGGCCCCGCCGCCGGCTCCGTGCCCGGCTCGGCGCAAGGCGTCCCAGCGGCGGCGGCTATCGGCGGGAAGGAGCGCAGCGGCAAGAAGTGTGTGGACAGGTTTAGCCCCGAGTACCGGCAGCGCCGGGAGCGCAACAACATCGCGGTGCGCAAGAGCCGCGACAAGGCGAAGCGGCGCAACCAGGAGATGCAGCAGAAGCTGCTGGAGCTGTCGGCCGAGAACGAGAAGCTGCACAAGAAGATCGAGCAGCTCACCAGGGACTTGACCAGCCTCCGGCACTTCTTCAAGCAGCTGCCTAGCGCCTCCTTCCTGCAGCCCGGCTCGGGCACCGACTGCCGGTAACCAGGGGGGAGCGGGACGGAGAGACGGACTCCGGGAGACCGTGGATAAATACCTCAGAGGGCCGGGCCGTGGCGGGCCGGGCCGGGTCGTGGCGGGCGTGGGGAGGACGCGCGGAGCCGCCGTGGGACCCGCCGGGCAGCGGCCGCGCTCTAGCTGTGGCAACAACGTGGGGCGATGCCCGGGTCTTGCACCACGAAACTTGCCATAAAACCAAAAAAGGAGGAAAAAAGCTAAATATATATTATTTTTTTGTCTTCTCTCCCCTTAAATTATTTTTATAATGGTAGTTTTCGTCTTTTCTACATTTTACTCATACCGAAGCAGCTATGGTACATCTGTTAAAATGATTCAAACCCCATGTATTTTAGACATTAAGATAAGAAAAAAAAGACTGAGCATGCTCGACCTTTTATATCAATTTTTACAGCATTTCTAAGAATAAAAGAAAAGCATTTTAAATCAACCCTGCTCTGGTTTGCTGTGTTTGGAAAGCAGTGGGGAAAGCTGCGCAGCCCGGGAGGTGCTGTGGGCTCGGGTGGAGAACACGGCAGAGGGGTGGGTGTCGGGTCCCGCAGCTGAAAGGAGGCGAGAACAAGCCGGGGTGAGCTGGCCTGTGTGTCTCTTTAAGGCAGAGCAAGGGGCACGCCATGGTGGGAACGACTGGGACGCCACGGTCGTTGCAAACTCTGCTTCCCTCGGGAGCTTCAGCGCTGTGCCAGGATGCTGAGTCAGGGCACGGAACAGCAGGACGGAAGGGGCCTCAAGGATCACCTGGTCCAACCTTTTATTGGGAAAAGCACTGTCTAGCTAGGAAGGCCCAGGACCAGCACCCTGTTCAGCCACCAGCTCCCCATCCAGTTGCCTCTAGGACTCTCAGATGTGTCTTAAGCAAACGCACAGAGAATGCAAGAATAAGTTAGTTAACTTTCCTGATAAACCCCCTCGGGAGTGGTTTTCACCACGGACTGTCCAAAGCTGCCCCTACACTAACGGACTTCGAAGTCTGTCGCAGGGCAGACTTGGGGTAAACGGCAGTCCTCAGGAGCTGTTGCTGCGGCCAAGCTCTCAGCCCCAGTAGAACACCCCAGTGCAGTAGACTGCCTCTTTAGTCACCTAGTCCTTGCTAGTGAAAGTGAGAGCAGGCAGGAACACCAGCTGCTGTATTCCGATAGTGCTTTCATGAAGGTGACAGCGACTGCCGGCAGAGGAACGAGCCGGGCAGGCACCTCCGGCAGCCACTGCTTCCTCAGAGACAAATCTGGCTCGTTTGGACCCTGGCCCTGTACAGGGGAGCACCCTGAACAGGAGTGGACTGGAGTCCCCTTCTTCCTTACAGGGAGGCAGGTAAGAGAATTAAACAATTGGAGGAGGAGGGTAGGGGGATTGAAGAGCTGGGTCATTCCTTCAGTAATCATGATGTACACAAGACTTTGCGTTATCAGCCTCAGCCACAGGAATGATCTGCAGGGCAACAAGTTTGCTGTTCCTTCTGGGTAATCACACATTGGGACCCGCAAAAACCATCCTCTGACATGTACAGTTTCTTCAATTACTGTGAAAGGGAAGGGTGAAAAAATCTGTTTGCTGACTGAACTCTCACATTAATTCTCACATCTGAAGCAAAGCACACCGAGGAGGATTTTGGTGTTTGTAAGCCATGTCTCTGTACAGTCAGGGTGAGGAGAACTATGTGGCTTGCATAGCAGTTTGCTCCTTACTTGTAATAGAAACTACAATGAAGCACCCACTTTGTGGGAAGCTACAGATAACAGGGTAGTTCTATGCTTAAAGACCAATTAGCTGTAAAACATTAACTTTATATATGCTTGACACTTCAAAATACAAGCTTTGTTCAAGTCTCTGTCTTTATAACATTTATTGCATGGTGATAACATTGCAACTCAGAACTGTGTTCTGCTGCTGGCAGAACATCTGGAATCTGCTGATAAAACTCAGACCAATGTTTGCTGCCTATAGCAAGGTATTTATTTAAAAAAAGGGTACAATGTTTTTCATCAACACAGAATAAATACAGTATTATTAAAAAGAAAATTCACAACCGGTCAAAACTTCCTAGAACAAGACACATGGCATACAGAAACGGTGAACGTGCTGAAGGGCAGTGTTCTTGAATTCTGAACTGATCCAGCAGAATTCAGAAAGTTGATTTGTTTTTTCTTCAAACAGATTCTTTTCAGCATTAGCAGAATGTGCTTTGTAAATCACAGTTTTAATAAACTATCTCAGCACTTATCACCCTCACATTACACATTATCTGTGGCACTAGTTAACAGATAACCACATTACAAAGTCCACAGATACTGTAGTAGCTGACCAGAGTTCAGCTTAGTCTCTTCCTGCTGCTTCCAGAAGAACAATTTCCTCCAGTGCAACACAGTTGGGGTGGCTGGTGGCCGAGTGGACGTAGCAGTTCAATAACCCCACCTCCTTCCCCAGGACGCTCTGCACCTCATAGCTCTGCAGTGATAAAAGCATGTTGATTAAAACAAACAGTCCTGGACATTCTGTTCCAAGCAGCATTCGGCTCAGAAGATGCAGGGTGTAAGGTCTTCTTCCAAATGACAACTTTTTTAAGGACTGAAAAAGGGACATTACAACTGATGGAAAGAATTAATATTAGATCTTCAATAACTGGATCTCACTCCTGCTTAAAGTGCTGCTGCCCAACCAGGCTTTTAAAAATGAGCTGTTCAAAAAAACAACAACAACAAAAGCTGCTGTGACTTTGAACTCAAGCTTGGTGAAGCAGAACCTGCATATGCTCCCTTTAGCTTCCCGACAGCCACAGGAATTCACTTGTGCAATGCATGCATACATACTATAGATCAATGACATCAGACAAGGCCACCGAGGGGAAAACATTTTTTAACTCTCTTCCCTCCCTTCTAACTTTGTGTTGTATCATGCATCATTTATGACCACTGGCACCTTCACTGGCCCTTCTGTTTGATGCCCTGACTGGCAGTTTCCCCACCAGCTGCGCCTGAGCAAGTTTGTAGAGGCTGTACTCTGTGCTGGGGAGAGGGATGAGATGCTCAGTGATTCCTCTAAGTGAAGACAGCATGTTGCCAGAAGAACTGATAACACCAACAGCTGGTAGTAGCTGGACAGGGGATCTATCTCAGATGGCAGGTTTACCTCCAGTTCTCTCCTCAGTGGGGCCTGTCTATGACCAGGCTGACCATGCCCCGGCCTGTGCACTTGTACAGGTATGTGATACCCACATGTATGGCCTGGCTCAAGGTATAAACAACCCTTTTCTTTTTTCCTTCCCTAGGTTATTTTTTACCCCAGTTTGGTCCTACAGTCTAGTTCATCATGCAGCTGCACAAACATCTATACTGGTGTAAAGGAAGGGCTGCCACTAGTTCAGGAACAAGTGGCCAAAGCCAGTGACAGCTAAAACCAACCTCTGCCAAAAGAAATTACCACAGAGCTACACCCTTAGAAACTCCAGCAGCAGTGGCACAAAAAACTGCCAGCCTAAACGGTATTTCTTGTGATTAATCTTCTTTGAGATGTGCTGCTTTTTGAGATGCAGTGGTTCAGAGATGGAAACATGTATGAAAAAAAAGAGGGAAAATACATCTCTGCATTTCAGCTAGGGGAGGAAAAAAAAGTTTCTAAGTTGCCAGACTTCTGAACAGAAGCACTATAAAAATTGAAGCATAAAAAAGAGGTTGTTTGAATTCTAATAACTTGAAAGGAAAGACATTTTGTCAGCCTGTAACCATCCAGACACAGCCTGTAAAACTCAGCAAGACTTAACTGCTATTAAAAGAGCAAAGATACTTTGCAAATTTCTTGTATCTCTTTGCTTAAATGAAACATACACCCTCCAGCACAAGAAAAATCATTTACAGTTTCAGAGCAAAGTTCCACTCTAAATCCTATCCTTAAATCCCATTAAGACCATGAAGCATGTAACAGTAAAATGTTAGAAAGCTCTGTAGGACAGGGAAAGCAGAACGACCCCCGGTACGTGTCACCTTAGCTGGGCTGGTTAAAGGAGACAAGGAGCTGCCCTTTGCCCCATTCCACGTGCAAAGGTGAGGGGGGATCTTGGGATGCTAACTGGGTCTAAACAGCCTCTGAAGGTGCTGCTCCTTCACTGCTGACCATCCAGCAGCCAATGCCAGACAGACACCTACCCGAGTGCCTCCCTCACCTGTGATAAATCTGGGTCACTGTGCTAAAAGTCAGGGTTCATCTGGTACCTCAGATCAAAGGAGTAACTGCTTTGTGATGACATAAACTGTACTTTAGCCCATGGATCCCCGTGGCTCACCCTTGGTACATTCATACAATCACAAAGTCTTCTATTTTGCAGATTTCTCTACTGTTCCTGCCTGCCAGCAGTTTGAATATTCAGGAAGCAGTTGTGGTTTACAGGGTTTAGAAGCCCATCCCAAAAAGGTGGGATGCTTGGACTGTATCTTTGCTGTCTTTGGATCCTCAGCCAGAAAACAGAGGAAAGCCCATGGCAGCTCTGACTGCCGGGACACAGTGTGACATGCAGGCAGCTCTGCAGACCCACAGCTGAGCTAAAGCTTTCTAGACATCTCATCTGTGGCATGCCCCTTCAGAAAAAGGAGGGTGCCAGCCTGATGGTGGTCATGCAATAGCAGGGCATCAGCAGCAGGTGGAAGGGGAGCTTGACAAAAGGTCTGTCCCACTCAAATCCTAGGCTGGATATGAGAAAAAAGAAGTCATTATTTTTAGTGAAATCTCCTCCTGCTCCTAGTGCAGATGTGAAATGAGCTGCCTGGAAAGGCAGAATCTCCATCCTTGGACCTGTCAGCCCAAATCATGGCCAACCTGCCCATGAATTGACAGTAGCCCATGCTGAGTGGCAGGCTGGATGATGACATGACCTCTAGGAATCCTCATTTCTATATTCAACTATTTTCCCACCTGATTCACATCTCCTGTACTCCACCTCCACAGTAAGTTATGTAGTTTATTTTGTTGATGTTCATGATACCTACCCCATCCTCACTGGCAGAGGACATCAGGAGAGAAGAGATTGTCTTTTGTAACAGCTGTAACGAGAAAATCAGCAGGCTTTGTTCATAACAAAAGGCATTCTGTTTGCAGGTTAGAAGTCATGCTGAACCAAGATTCATCATTTCCATATAGAATGCTTTTGTTTCTCTGGCAGAGAAAGCAGATGAGAGGTGACAGAGATGATGTTCAGAATGGGACTTCAAAAATACACATTCCTTGTAGGCTGTTGAGACTGAAGTTTCCCAAGGCCCTACCCAACAAAGCCCTTCAGCTGGCCCATAAACCAGCCTGCAAACCTCAGGGTGAACTCAGTGACCCTATCTGGGAATTGGATTCTGAGTCCCATGAAACATAACTTTAGTATCAGATGAAATTATGGGATACTCTTACATCTGGCCATTTTCCTCCTGACAGAGCTGTTTATAAAAGTGTGGTGTAGAGTGTCCCGGTGTCCACATCTTTAGCCTCACTACACTTAACTCCACAGAAGCTCAGTTTGTGTCATTACCTTTACTTTTACTGTACTTTGAGATCGAGATGGACATCTCAAGAAGACTTCCAGCTGCATTTTCATGACTGGTGAAGTGACAACTTCAGAGCACTGGTTGCAATACATCAATCTTCTGAAGCATGCAAATAATGATGGAAAAGCATGGAGAAATGGGAAAGCCATCAGTCATAAATCAGCACACACAAAAACCCACCTGGTTTATTCTCTAAAACACTTTGCTGATGGACTTTTAGTAGGAAAACGCTGGTAAGGATTAAGTTGATAACTGCAGTCTGAGTTCTTCTGTTGGTTAGAGCTCAGTAACTCTCTTGGAAGACCTAAACTCTTCTAGGAAAAAGATCTTCCTATTAAATGTTTTGTCAGCATGGGGGGAAGTTGCTGTTTACAGTCACCCTACTTGAGCAAATATTCATCTCATAACCTTCTGTGAGTTTTGGCAAAAGAAAACCTGTAGTATAGATCTGACTCAGGTAACTTATTGGTTTAGGCCCTCGTTCAGCAAACCTTCAACATTTTCAGCACACACTTAAGTCATATACATAAAATTAAGCTTGGCTATATGTGCTTGTTGGAATAACATCTTACACAAATATTGGTGCTACATTGTTCTCCAAATGAAGCAAAAGTGTCCTTCACAGCAGAGACTTCTTTTTAATGTTGAACTACACTGCTGTGTGAATGTACATATATATATATCACAGAATCATAGAAGCAGCCAGGTTGGAAGAGACCTCCAAGCTCATCCAGTCCAACCTAGCACCCAGCCCTATCCAGTCAAATAGACCATGGCACTAAGTAGCCAGGTGGGGTTGGTCTCTTCTGCCAGGCAACCAGCAACAGAACAAGGGGACACAGTCTCAAGTTGTGCTGAGGGAGGTATAGGCTGGATGTTGCCAGGAAGTTCTTGCCAGAGAGAGTGATTGGCATTGGAATGGGCTGCCCAGGGAGGTGGTGGAGTTGCCGTCTCCAAAGGTGTTCAAGCTAAGCCTGGATGAGGCACTCAGTGCCATGGTCTAGTTGACTGGATAGGGCTGGGTGCTAGGTTGGACCGGATGATCTTGGAGGTCTCTTCCAACCTGGCTGATTGTATGATTCCAATTGCCTCATCCAGTCTTTTCTTGAACACCTCCAGGGACGCCGACAAAAGAGCCTCTCCTTCCCTCTTTTTACACTCTGACTACTCTTACCCTCTCGTGTTTTTCTCCCATCAGGTATCTTGGAGTCTGCAAGAGCAAGCTGGCTAAGTGGCTGGAGGGGAGGCTTTTCAAGAGCATACCAGAGTGATGCAGGGTTAGCATTTCAGTAGTAACAGGTCCTGTAGGCTCAGTCTTTGCATTTGAGACAGTTTACTCCTGGAATTATTCCACATCCTTTTTCAGGACGGATTTTACACTTAAGTAAATTACAGCAAAGATCAGAGCTCAGTATAAAAATGAGGTGAACTGGTGGTACGCAGGGTAAGGAGGTGGGGTGGGCAA
This sequence comes from Tricholaema leucomelas, assembly GCA_013400475.1. NCBI lineage: Eukaryota > Metazoa > Chordata > Aves > Piciformes > Lybiidae > Tricholaema lacrymosa > Tricholaema leucomelas. The sequence goes on along the minus strand of WAAF01004086.1, from coordinate 615,289 downwards.
ACAGAAGAAGCTACTTTCAATGGATCTAAAAATCAGACCTGTGATGTACAGGAAGGTTTATGCACTGGGCTGTGAAATCTTTGTAAGCAACACTGTGAAAACAAACAAGAAGTGCTAACTGCAGATTCAAAGCACGTCATATCTACTTGTATCTTTCTAAATAAATTAATCTAACCTTGCAGGTTTTATCAGTTCATCGGCAATAAAAATACTACGTCTTAGTTGTAGGAAGGAACAAAGTGCAGCCTGTGCCTGCAGGAATCATTGCATCACCTACTGCTGTTATGGCTACATCTGCAGAACACCTGGAGTGCTCTGGAGCATGCTGACTCTTACCTGTCCCGGGGACACAATTCCAACTTTCCATTGCCACATCTGTCACAGGTAGGCCAGGAGAAAGCAGTGCTCTCATTAACTCCAACAACAGTACCTGCAGAAGATGGAATTGTATAGAATACTACTGACAGCAAACAGCCACTCCTGGCTTCACAGCAGCAGTGACCCTTTTCGACCCTCAGCTCAGTCTTGTCACAGCCAGGCATCAGTTCCCTCAACAGTCTCACTGCCTCTCTCCTTCAAAACTCCAGCAAGGGATGACAGCATGGCAAAATGACATACCAGGTAGGCAATCCATCACTAACTTTCCAAACTGGTTTGCTTCTTTTGGTTTGGCTTTTATTGGTTTCCTGATTTGGGTTTGTTTGGGGTCTTTGTTTTCTTTTTTGCTCCTCTGATGTTTCCTTGGCAATCAGCAGCTATAAAAATCATCAGGTCAGATAGCTTGATATTGATATGTAGGAAACACAAACCAATGAGAAAACTCAATCCCTTTAGAAAGCGACGATGCAGGTTGAATTCCATTAACAATGGAGTTATTCTGCATTTCTACCCATTTAACAGAGATTAGATCTGGCCCACAGATTTAAGTGTGTGCAGAAGAAGGGAATGCCAAAGATACTTTGGACTAATACAAAAGGGCCTTGCTAGTTTTGGCAAGAAAGAATAGATTCAGAGGTTTATGAGAAGCCAATAAAGAGTGTATTATGTTTTATGGTAACCATACACTGAAATTATGAGCATTATTTATGGAGAAAATGCTTCTAAATACTTAGAAGCATACAAAGTGGATCACCTGTTAGAGTGAAATTACACTAAAATAAACCCTTGTGGTACAACGGAAGCACAGATGAAAAATCCCAGCTCCTGCTGAGCAGGAATCTCACAGCTTTAAACCACATTCAATGAAAGCAAGCCTGGGAGAATAGGGAGCTTTCACACTGTCTGGGCTGTAAGAGAGGGCATTAATCCCATGCTTTCCTGGTTCTCCTGGGACAAGGACTGGCAGGAAAGAGGGAACTGCACATAAACAAAACTGTAATTTTCTTTGGGAATTCCAAGGACAGCAAGCCTGAAGATCAGGAAAGGCCTGTAGTGATAGGATGAAGGGCAATGCTTTCATACTAGAGAAGAGTAGATTTAGAGTGGATGTTAGAAACAAGTTCTGCACCATGAGGGTAGTTGAACACTAGAACAGGTAGCCCAGGGAGGTGGTTGAGGTCCTGTCCCTGGAGATATTCAAGGTGAGGCTCAACAGAACTCTGAGCAACCTGATCAAGTTGAGGATGCCCCTGCTGACTGCAGAGGGGGCTGGACTAGATGACCTTTGGAGGTCTCTTCCAATCCAGACCATTCTATGAAACAGAATCATAGAATCAACCAGGTTGGAAGTCACCTCCAAGCTCATCCAGTCCAACCTAGCACCCAGCCCTATCCAGTCAACCAGACCATGGCACTAAGTGCCCTATCCAGGCTTTGCTTGAACACCTCCAGGGACAGTGACTCCACCACCTCCCTGGGCAGCCCATTCCAATGCCAATCACTCTCTCTGCCAACAACTTCCTCATAACATCCAGCCTAGACCTCCCCTGGCACAACTTGAGACTGTGTCCCCTTGTTCTGTTGCTGCTTGCCTGGCAGAAGAGACCAACCCCACCTGGCTACAGCCTCCCTTCAGGTAGTTGCAGACAGCAATGAGGTCTGCCCTGAGCCTCCTCTTCTCCAGGCTCCCTCAACCTCTCCTCTTAGGCCTTGTGTTCCAGCTCTCTCACCAGCTTTGTCGCCTATGATCCAATTTCTAAGCACATAACAAACCAAGATGGATTTCACTGACAGAAGAAGCAATTCTGCATTTAACCCCCTGGATTGCTATAATTTTCATTCTTCAGTTTTTGTGATAAGCTGGGATTTTCCATCAGCACTTGCTACTACGAGGCAGGATGCTTTGTGCCACAGCATGGGCATGTTGCCTTCCTCATGGAAAAGAAAACCTATCAATTAGTTTGCTGAATGTTTCCTTTTTCATTAGAAAAAAAAATAATCAAAACCCAAACCAAAGCCCCACTCTCTGGCAGATCTGTTTCTCTCTAAGCCATTTAACTTTCCTCCAGTTGTGTGCCACATTGCAGCTGCAGGATGCCAGTGCACAGGTAATACAAGTACCTGTGAAGGAAATCAATCAGGATCAGACTGATTGATGGCTAATGGATGGCTTAGGTTGATGGTAATATAGAATTCCTTGGAGGAAACCACCAGAGGTCACAGAAGCCAGAATAAACAGAACTGAAAGTGGCAACAAATCTCCTCGTGCATCCTACATGCAAAGTGACTTCTCAGGTTCAAGCTGCTCAACCACTGCACATCTTTGTCAAGACTCTAGGTTTTGCCTGCTGTTCACAAACCTTTTGGCTATTTTCTTTTAAATGGAAACACACATAGCCAAAACTTTATTTTTACCTCTAGTCTGTTTTTATGGGTTCTTCACTAAGAAGAGGCTAACAATGGGACAACACCTGGAAAAACAGGTCTCTGCTGAGGAATGCAAAGAAGTGATGAGGATTAGAAGTAATACTCTGTCTGAATCATCCAGAAAAATAAAGTGGATCTTCTTTTTCCCAATCAGTCACTCTTATTTATGGCTGGGAAGGGGAAAAGTTTAATCAAAAAGAGAAACCTAGGTAAGCTGATTGACCCCATCTTGTTCACACTGGTAAGAGGGATAATGAGAAAAAATCCACCCCTGCCTAAGGGTGTTGGGTATGAAAATATCTAATGTCAAAATTCAATTACTGGTGGTGAGTCATGTACTGGGCAAATACAATTAATCAAGTAATAGTCCAACATAACATATGTGGTATGGGCTAACGAGAATTTGTTCCTAAGTATGATTAAGAGGAAAAACAGTTCTGTATGAACTGCCAATGCTGAAGTCATCCTGACGGCTACTACATGGCAAAAGGAGATTGGAAATTACTTTGCCAAGAACAGTGACAGGAAAATACATCTGTTAACCCTGAAGCTCACAGGTGAGGACCATAGACTCATCTCTAAAAGAAGAATAAACTCCAGTAGAAAGCAACCACAGGTTTCCACTCATCTGTTGAAGAGCAACACTCCATTCCAGAGCTGGTGTGACTGGACCTCTGAAACAAAGGCTTCTGACAGACTTCTGCTCCTTGTGAGGCTGGACAAGCTGTAGACTTGTAACAGCATGCTCAGGGCTCAGCTTTGAGCATGAGTTAGGACTGGAGGGACTTCAGAGTCTGGAAGGAACATTCTAGTGATGTATCTTCCAAAAAACAACCAATCTACCTAAAACCTGGCAGGCAGCGTGGCCTCTGTCCCCCTCAGTCCTGCTGGCAGGCAGCATGGCCTCTGTCCCCCTCAGTCCTGGCACTCCTGGAAGCTCTGACACTGTGACCAGTTACTGTACCTGTGGACAGGGACTTGAATGACAGCCTGCATTTTTCAGTGGTTACAAGGAAGTTTTTCTAGGGAAGGCTGAGCCTGCTGAGTCCCTGAGAGGCAGGTGGAGCATAAGGAGCAGGGAGGAGCACTCTTTCAAGAAAGGGCAAAAGCTTTGCAGCCTTTTTGAGCGTTAAGTGAGAGCAGGGCCAGGAACAGCATATGTAGGTGACCAAAAGTACAGGAAGTGAAAGGAGGGCACAAAACCCAAGAATGAAGAAGGTAATAAGGCTTCTCACTGAAAACCAGATTAACAGCTCCCTGAGTGAAGAGACAGAGACACTGAGTGACTTTTGAAGATGATAAATTTTCCTCCATGGGACACTCCATCAAATACATATCCTCCCTCCAACAATGTAGGGTTAATGCTCTCAGTGTCACTTCTTCACTAGAAAGATGTAGGTGATAACTAACTGCATTCCAAAACACTGGATTCATGTCTCAAATGCTATCAACTAATTTTAGTTACACATAAAAGTGAGAGCTATGATCTATATTTAGCATTAGGATAGGCACAAAGAAGACACTTTATATTCTATGCTGGTACCAAGGTGTGGGAACATAGTGGTAACAGCTACCCTGGACAAGTTTCAGATTAAGCAAGACAAGGCTGTGGGATTAAGTTCTCCTTTTGTCATTCTTCCATCCATAATACAGAACAGGGGAAGGGTGACACCTCCCATATGTGTAAAGTAAGTACCTGTTTATACAACAGATCACAAAGGAGTATTTTCTTTCCACTGGAAAAAGAAAGAACAGGGAAATGTCTGCTTTATCCTACTATGTACACTGTCAGTGGGGCTAAAGACAACAGGCACTAGTTATAAAATGAGGAGTGGAGAAGTGATAATTTTCAGCTTTGGAGAGGTTAAATAAAAAGCCACAAGGTATTTCACACCCAGTGACAGAAATATCTTTCAAGTAACTCGCCATGTAGGTGTGAGATGTATATATAACACAAAGGCTTTGAGTGAAGTGCCTCTAGCTGTGCTTGGTTTTCATTTTGCAGTGTTAAGACTTCAAGATTTGTCACTGCAAGATGCCCACAGACTAGTCACAGAGGCACTGCTGCCTTGTGGCTCTGCTGTAAGAGAAGGGATGTTTAGAACAGCTTTCTGTAGTTTCAGACTATTTTTTCAGCACCTGGCATTAAAGCTGGAAAGATTCATTTGTAACCATTGTTTGCTATTATTTAAGACTCATTTCCAACGCTCCAGTGAAAACTTGAAGGTGTAAATGTAAAATAGTCTATCAAGAACTTTCTACAAGGGCTACTGGAATCCTAAGAGTTAAGCTAAGAGAGCAAAGTGTCTTTAAAAGCCAAGAGTTATTAGGCTTTTAAGGACTTTTCCCTATAGACAATCTACAACTGGGAGGCTTAAGAAGCTGCCTGGCCCAAGCATTAGAAAATACACAGTAGGAAATGTTTCTGCATGATTAGGAAATGACAGAAAATACATTGTAAGAAATGTTTCTGCATGGTTAGTGGTAGGGCTGAAATATTAGACAAAGCAGTGATCCAAAGTGGCTGGTGAGCAAATATTGGCCCAGTTACGCTAGATGACTATGGTGAAATATTAAATTGCCCCATTGCAGCAAAGCTCCAGGGAAATCAGACACTAACCCCTACCACTCAGGATCTGGCTAGCATGTCTTATTCATCTGCCTAAAAAATATGAGTATACCTTGCTACTGCCAATCTCAACAAGGCTGGGGTGAACAGACAGCTTCTGAAAGAAGACAGCGAGGGGAGGACTATAATAAAACAGATTGTGAATCAAACATTTATCCTGGGGTATGAGTGAGTGGGAGCAGATCTTGGCCACCACAAGTCAAAGAGAACCCACAGAGAAGTCAAAACCTTCCATACCCTACCGACCCGCAGCAGTACTGTGCTTTTGTATCCCTCTATGCTGTTTGTGCAGGAAATCAATATGAAGACCTACAAGATTAAGGTAAGCACAAATAATTAACCAGCTTCATTTCAGGAGAGGCCATACGAACCTCTTAGAGCACAAATGGAGTTGGCCTGTGTTGTAGAATCCAGCTCGTCGAGTCTGACAGGGCCAGTCAGCTCACTGAGGTCAGCACCAGCAGCCGAGTACAAAAGAGGCTTTTGTAACAGGAGAACAGTGCGTTCAACACAAATAATCCTACCTGCCAACAAAGACATTTCAACTCAGTACAGTAACAAGGAAAAAAGGTGACCGTGTTAATTGTCATGGCCAATAAAGACAACGATCTCTGCCAGCTGCTAAACAGATGGACAGACTCCATCAGCTTTTCTCTGTGACAAAATATTTTGCTTTCAGTGCAGCATGCATCATGCTCTCCTTACACTTTGCAGCTCATGGGGAAAAGAGGTGTCTGAAAAATCTGAACATGGCACAAAAGAATCTGATTCCAGCCTGACTCCATGCTCCCTGCAAAGCCAGCCTTACTGTCTGCTCCTTGGAGTAGAAGCTTGGGCACCCCTTTGGCTAATCTTACCTTGTTTCAAAGACTACAGAGTTAAGTGCACACAATGCTTCACTCTCCAAAGTAGAGATTTTTGCTCCAGGACACAGGTTGATGCTTCTAGCCTGCTTCCAGCTTGGAAGTGACTGAAGGTGTGAGATGTGAACCACCCATGCAGGCACCATACAGAATTGGGCCTGAACTTTTCAGTAACTCAGAATGAATGTAAAGTTAACTACCATCCTTACATGATCTGTATGGTGGTGAAGGCTCATTGCTAAGAGAGTGGAGCAGAGTTTGTAATAGTTCTGTGTCTAGGGTCTTGGCCCACCCTCTTTCTCCTTTCAAAGGTTGTAAATCCAATAAACCAAGTTTCTGCAAGAATATCAAACCAGATGAAACCAAGTTTCTTAACTGTTACACCTGGAAGGGACCTACAATGATTGTCTAGACCAACTGTGTTTGACTCTTCTGTCAGCTAGCACATTTGATTGATGCTGGCCATTAGATTCAACAGCTGACAGGGAAGGCTGACAGAAATATTGGTGGACATACAGCAAGATCACTAAATTCTCCTTTATGTTGAAGATCAAGACAAAAACTGTCATAAAGAAACCTTAAGGGAAAACTCTAATTACAACTCCCTTCAAATTTCCTCCCAAACTTGCAATGTCTCATCTTCATCTGACAGTGGAAGTCTCTATAGGTCATGCATTGCAGTGTCAGAGATTAGGATGCTGTTTCAGTTTGATCCCAGCTGCTTCAGAACCACCACTCAGAGCTCACCATTGCCCCACAGTGCATCCTTGAAGAAGATGAGTCGTGAGGCAGCGCTGAGGGCTTCTGTGACTTCTGTGCTGAGAACACAGGATGCAGCCACCGACACAGCAACAACTTTTGGAGTGAGGGGAGCCATACCTTGCAGCGTGCAGTCAGTCACAAACAAGCAAATCTCTCTCTGATTTACAGGAACGTTGAGTTTTGTCTGTGATTTGAAACAAACAAACAAACAAGCCAAACAAAACAGAAAATTGGAAGGCAGTTGTTAATTTTTAGCAGAAGGGAAGACTAAAATGACAGCCTCATATTTAAATCACTAATAAAACTGGCAGAAATGATTACATTTAGGGCTCATACTGGAGAATGAAATACAGCTTGACTGGAATTTTTCCTGTTTCCTCACTGCAGATAGGAACATCTCTACCTTGAATTATCTTTCTGGGGTTGACCCACTGGAATCTTGGCTTTACCTCATCCTTTATCATAACTCACTTAGGACTACAGCAGTGATTTTCAAGTACATTTTCTTTTACAAATAAGAAATATTTGTATCATATGAAGTTAATTGGAACAAAGACTTAATTTTCTTTCTTTACTTCATAAAACCCAGCAAGGCTAATGCTACTAATGACATAATTCCTGTGTGAGCAAATTTTCCATGCCCTGTTATCTGATCCCCAAGAGCACCAGTCCTTGGCTAATAGCCCCTGCCCAGTCCTTGCCTAATAGCTGCTGCAAGTTACAATGCTGGAGGTTTTTCTTTGTGTTGAACACCCATCTCTGACTGTCTGAATGATGCACAGAGACAGGAAAATAGATAAATCAAAAGTAAGGGATGCAGGAATCTGCAATGACAATGTAAGTGTTCTGCCTAAGGCAGCTGTACAAGTACTATGATGTGACTACATTAAGGTATATCACAACTACTGATGTTGCACCCAAAATACCTATGTTTAATCTCAATCTTCATGCCTGGAAATAATTATGACCAAATGAGTAGTGGGGTTTGTATTTTTCACACTGGGATGAGGACCAAGACAGACTTGGCAGACATTACATACACAGCAGCGGTTCTTCCAGGGACTCTGACCAATTCAGATGGGTTGCAATTTGAAGATTGGTGCTTTTCTTCTTCTTCTTTTTTAAACACAGTCTGGAGAAGGGGCACAGGGATGATCAGAGGGCTGGAGCACCTCTCCTATGAGGACAGACTGAAAGAGTTGGGTCTGTTCAGTCTGGAGAAGAGGAGGCTCTGAGATGACCTTCTTGTGGCGTTTCAGTATCTGAAAGGGGCCTATCAAAAAGCTGGGGAGTGACTTTTTAGGCTATCAGGGAGTGACAGGACTGGGGGGAATGGAGCAAAGCTGGAGATGGGTAGGTTCAGGCTGGACATGAGGAGGAAGCTGTTCAGCATGAGAGTGGTGAGAGCCTGGAATGTGTTGCCCAGGGAGGTGGTTGAGGTTGCATCCCTGGAGGTGTTTAAGGCCAGGCTGGATGAGGCTGGTTGGCCAGTCTGCTCTAGGGTAGGGTATCCCTGCCCATGGCAAGGGGGTTGGAACTAGATGATGCTTGTGGTCCCTTCCAACCCTGACTGATTCTATGTTATCTGTGTGAAATTTCCCTGTGCTTTAGAACAAAAGTGGGTTTCACAACAAAGCAAACTTCACATTTAGCAGTCCAAGCAACTTGTAAACTTTAAGACTGCAATATCTTCATAGGAAGAATTAATCTATTCATAACTTAAATATTTAACTAAGATTAAATTACTTGCTTAATTAAAAAAGCTTTGCCTATTATTTTTAATTAGCCTGCCAATTAAAAGTTCATACTTAAGCTTTTAAATGAAAATTAAATCCTATAAAGATTGGAGAAACACAGAGCACAGAAGTATTTTATTCTCAAAAGTTCCCTGTAATGAAACAAGAACTCAAATTTTTTTGCTCTTTGATTGAATTCAAACCCTGAAACTGTTAACCACACTAAAATTACCCTTTTGGGGGGGGCCTTTTTTCATGCTAGCAGCTCTCAAACCAAATGCATTCACTGTAAATAATGACTGGGATTCAGAACTCAGTTATTACAACCATGTCTTAATGCAATATATGCTGCCAATGGCAGTGATGCTGTTTCTTTGCCTAGTAAGTATCACAGTCTCACAGTATCACCAAGGTTGGAAGAGACCTCACAGATCATCAAGTCCAACCCTTTACCACAGAGCTCAAGGCTAGACCATGGTGCCAAAGTACCTACATTTGAGTACCTCTTCTGGGTAGGGAAGCATTAGGACAGCTTCAAAGGAAGAATTTTTGCAGCTGTCCCCTGAGAATTACTAACACATTAAAAACTGTCTTTCAGAAGAAGCACCCAAAAAGTAAATAATAATAACAGCAAAAAATCACCAGTTAGTATAAAATCATCATCTTGCTATGTGTGACAATTTGTTCTGAACAGAGAGGACACAACAGACAAATAGCAGCAGGATTGAGTTATAAGGAAGGACAGCTCCTTCACCACAGATGGAATAGATTTCCTCATATTCCTTCTGTACCACAGTACAGATTCAGAGCAAAACTAAAAGTATGCTTCCATTCCTCCCTCACACAAATGAAGTATCTTGGGATACTGCAGCTACACAGAATAAATACTCTTACAGAATACATTTGAATTAGCTCACCTAGCAGATGGTCTAGTAACAATAAAGCTGCAACATAACCCGAATCACAGTCCTCTCCTCACTTAATGCCACTCGATGATGTTCCCTGTGTGGGGCATGTCCCCTTGGCAAAGGCAGCTGCAGTAAACAAGCTGCTGTTCATGACCTTCTTCTGGGAAGGTTGGGCAAGGAATACACTAACAGCAGGTAAATCCCTTTACATTCCTAGGGCAGTTATTCAGCAGCTAGCCAGAAGTTATGCAGAAGGATACCTTCTGTTGCTTTGCCAGCATTCCTTCCAAAAATTTATGAGCCCTCATGTTGTTGGCTTATGAAAATTTAGTGCTTACACTTCAGTAAGTGATTAGCCACTAAAAAAATCCAGCTAATGAACCTCCTAGCAGCCAAAGGACACCACAGACTACTTTTTTTTCCTGCTAGACAAGTTTCCATTTTTCAAACTCACCTCTGCTCCTGCATGCTCATCTTTTCTCTGCTTTAGTGATAATGTTTTCTATGCGAGAATACTGCTGACCCACAGCATCTCAGATGTAGATAAAAAGGTTTGGCTAGGATCCCACTAGTCTAGAATTTTATTTTTCAGTAGAACAGGTTTCTTGGAAATAGAAGTTTTTGCATGTATGTGTGCACCTTTCTGTTAGCACCCTAAAGATCTCATTGAGCTAGCCCTAACTTCACATTTACAAACCCTTCTGTTGAATTCTCCCTTGGTTTGGAGAAAACACCACAGGTAGTCCTCATCTCAGGAGTTAAAAATGCTCCCTGCCTAAAAATCAAATAATAATTCATTGGCTTTTGAAACAAAAGGGCAAGACCTAAATTAAATCTGTGTCTCACATTGGTGGGAAGCATCTCCAGCTATCCTGTTGGCTCTTCTGGAATTTCTTTGTCTTTGGTTCATGTGCTTTGATTCCTGCTTTGTTTCTTGCAAAGCTGATGGACAATTGCAATTTTTCCTCCACCAGAATTCAGCATCGGATCCAGTTGGTAACTGAGGATCCAGTTACCAGGACAAAAGAAAATGTAATAAATCAGCAACAAAAAAAAATCCTTTAACTACTGAGGGAATCAGCAGCATTTTGAAAGAAAATCACAGTGTAATTGAGAAACAAATCAATAAAACATAATTAGAAGCTTTCCAACATAGCATGGATGGCAGATGTATTTACCTAAGAGTTCCTCCTTCCCACTAGCTGGACCAATAAAAGCCAAATTTGCCTGAGGGGTTTCTATTGAAGTCAACAAGAAGTCCACACACTTGCATGCAAAGACCAAAACTCTATTTTTATATAACCATCATCTTTTAAATTCTGTCCCCAGACACTTGACTGACTGTGAACTTTTTGTTATTTATTTAAAGACACCATTTAGCTATAAACTGAGTTTCAGCTAACTCCCTTAGCAGGGTGCAGTATTAACTCTGGTCTGACAGAAATCTCTTCAGAGAAATTCACTTCCTAGTCCGGATGGTATTGAAACTGGAGGCGCAGCTCATTTTACCCATTCACAGCCATTTTAGACTCGGTGATAACTCTCCTCATGTAACTTCTCTTCACTAGGCTTTTTGGTCTGGGAAGACAAGACTTAGAGAAGATCTAATCAATAGTTACAAATATCTGAGGGCTGTGAGTCAAGAAGGAGGGGACAAACTCTTCTCAGTTGCACCCTGTGATAGGACAAGGGGCAATGGATATAAACTACAGCACAGGCAGTTCCACCTCAACATGAAGAAGAACTTTACTGTAAGAGTCCTGGAGCACTGGCACAGACTCCCCATAGAGGTTATGGAGTCTCCTTCTCTGGAGACTTTCAAGACTCATCTGGATGTCTTCCTGTGCAACCTGAGCTAGATTTTACGGTCCTGCTCTGGCAGAGGGGTTAGACTAGATGATCTCCAAAGGTTCCTTCCAGCCCCTGACATCCTGGAATCACAGAATCAGTCAGGGTTGGAAGGGACTGCAAGGATCATCTAGTTCCAACCACCCTGCCATGGGCAGGGACACCTCACACTACATCAGGTTGTCTAGATCCTGTGATCCTGTGAACTCTTGAAGACAATCCAGGAGGGTTTTGGGTTTTCCCCTGAACAAGATCAGTGCTGGCTTCTTCACATAAGCATTATGTTGATTTCACCCTAAGCACAAATATTACCTGTGGCTTGAGGTACAGCACCCGTGCCCAGAAGCTACAACGTTCATTACAAGCATGGATCTGAAAACAGTACAGAAACAGGGAATGAGACACAGATGGTTCTAGAAATCCAGTGGTACAAAGTTGTTTGTCATCTGACTTGTAAAGCAGATTACCTGAAGAATGTCTTTTAGACCACGGACAGCTGGCAGCTGGTACAAATTAGAAATCTCTTCTTCCTCATCCACTTCCACATGGATTTCACCAGACTGAGCAGTGAGGATGTAACAGAAGCTGGGAGGAGGAAGATCAGTTGTCATCTATTTAAAAAGTAAGGAAAAGAAATGTGACCTTAAAAAGAAGCCACTTTCATTTGGCCACTTGGGTTTTATAATCAAAGCCAAAACCAACCACAAGATTTACATCTTAAGGGGGAACAGGGAAACAAAATTATATGGTTAATAATGATGACTCTGAAGCAGAAGCTGAGTTAATAAACCAACATTCACAAGTCATAAGTGAAATCAGCTTGTGTGGATCATTCTTTCCATAACCTGATATTGATCCTCTCATCACAGAAACATGGTCTGGCACACCTGGCAAAACACTGTGACTATGTCAAGGTGCTGCTTGTTGGGTTTGTGTTTTTTTTATACTACATGGTAGGAGTGCCCTGATTTTTTTTTTTTGTTAATCCTTAAATTTTCTGAGATCTGGGGACTTTTGCATGTGGGTGGGTTTTTGTGATAGTAAACAGCTGCTGAATTTTTAAAGCTGCCAAATTAAATGCAGGACAGCACAAGGAGATAATGAAGAACAGGACTGCAACAGCTACGAGCGCTGCTCTCTTTGTGTTATGCCAGATTGTTCTTTCCCCTTTAACAGGCACTGTGATGTAACAGCTTTATCAATCACCACTTAGAGAGATCCCAAGCTGAAAGTACACAGACAATGCTAGAAAATAATTTTTATTGTGGCTATGGTAAAATATTCTTCTGGCAACGTTTGCTGTTAATCAAGCACTTCATTTAGCAAAAGAAATATGAATCTGTTAAAGACTGCTTCCCACCCATGAAAAAAAACAATCTGCATAGGGAAAAAATAAGCAAAATAAGTTGATACTCAAATTCTGTTTGCCTCTGACAGCACTGAAGATGGTATTTGAATGTGATGTGTAGGTGGCTGCAAAGAAATGAGTTCCACAGAGCTCTTCCCAAGAGCTTTATCAGTGTGCTGGCAACGTTATTTATGTACCTGTGTAGAAAACTTGCTCCCATAAAGCTGTGCATAAACCCATACTCCTTGTACTAACAAAAATGTCTCTCAATGTTGGAGTCACTGTCCCTGGAGGTGTTCAAGAAAAGACTGGCACTTAGTGCCATGGTCTAGCTGACTGAATAGGGCTGGGTGCTAGGTTGGACTGGATGATCTTGGAGGTCTCTTCCAACCTGGTTGATTCTATGATTCTACGAATCAACTGATAGAACTCCACTCAGCCCAGAACCTGCAGCAGTAGAAAGCGAGTTGTGATCCTCTGTGGAATGAATTAGTATGTCAGACCCATGACAGAAGCATCAATGTCATGATTATGGCAAGTTTCCTCCAGTTTTAGATTGCTAATAAAGCAGAGAAAACAAGGGGCAAATGAGAGTCATAACAACCCTGAATAACGTTCAAGAGCTTTGCTCCATCCGTGGATATCCCCATGCTGTAGCCCACAGGGTTTTAATCCACAAAGCTATCTATTCCTCTGAGACTTCTGAAATGTCTAGATGAGAGGCAGAGTCAAGGAGAAAATAGCTGTTTCAATCAGTTTCAGTTTTGGTTTTATAAATAACCAAGGTTTGAACTTGAAATTCTTCAACACAAAGTCCTGCGTGATGCAAAGAACACTCTACTCACAGGATCACAGGATGTTAGGGGTCGGGAGAGACCCAAGGAGATCACTGGGGATAAAAGATTATCAGAGCCCAGAGATCATAGAATCATAGAATCAACCAGCTTGGAAGAGACCTCCAAGATCACCCAGTCCAACCTAGCACCCAGCCCTAGCCAATCAACCAGACCATGGCACTAAGTGCCTCATCCAGGCTTTGCGTCAACACCTCCAGAGATGGCAACTCCACCACCAACCTGGGCAGCCCATTCCAATGCCAATCACTCTCTCTGCCAACAACTTCCTCCTAACATCCAGCCTAGACCTCCCCTGCCACAACTTGAGACTGTGTCCCCTTGTTCTGTTGCTGGGTGCCTGGCAGAAGAGACCAACCCCACCTACCTACAACCTCCCTTCAGGTAGCTGCAGACAGCAATGAGGTCTGCCCTGAGCCTCCTCTTCTGCAGGCTGCAAACCCCCAGCTCCCTCAGCCTCTCCTCACAGGCTTTGTGTTCCAGACCTCTCACCAGCTTTGTCACATCTACCTTTGCTGTTCCCTGGGTTGGAAACTTGCTTATTTTCACTTTTTTTCTTCCTTTTCTAGAACTTACATCCTGCTTGACTCCTCTAGGCTCTTACACAATTTTTTGATACCACAAACTTCTTCCCCAAAGTACAGCCCTATACAAGAAGAGCAGCACAGCACAGGCTCTTGGCTACCAGAAGCTTTTCAGATGATTCCATATTGCCAAAGTCACAAAACTCCTTTTCAAATACAAAAGCTCAAGAAAAACTAAGGGTGCAATTTCAGGCTTGCAACTATAGAGCAACATGATTTAAATCCATTTTCATACCTCCCCCCTCCCCTAAAATCACAGGCACATTCATTACTTCTTAGATGATTTTTGTGTTCATGCTTTGGGTGTTTTCACATTAGACAAGTACCAGTCAAAGTCACCCTAACTAGAAATAGAATTGATTCCAGCAGTCAGGCTGATTTCACTGAAGTTAAACTTCAGAAAAGTGCTTTCAAATCTAAGGCTGAAAAGTGCTTCCAAAGGGAAAAAAAAGGTAAAAGTTAATATCCTTGTGTCTGGATTTCTCATCTGGCTCTGTGCTATCTAGAATAGAATAGAATAGAATAGAATAGAATCAATCAGGTTGGAAGAGACCTCCAAGATCATCCAGTCCAACCTAGCACCCAGCCCTATCCAGTCAACTAAACCATGGCACTAAGTGCCTCATCCAGTCTTTTCCTGAACATCCCCAGGGATGGTGACTCCACCACCTCCCTGGGCAGCCCATTCCAATGCCAATCACTCTCTCTGTGAAGAACTTCCTCCTGACATCCAGCCTATACCTCCCTCAGCACAACTTGAGGCTGTGTCCCCTTGTCCTGTTGCTGGTTGCCTGGGAGAAGAGACCAACCCCACCTGGCTACAACCTCCCTTCAGGTAGTTGTAGACAGCAATGAGGTCTGCCCTCAGCCTCCTCTTCTCCATGCTGAACAACCCCAGCTCCCTCAGCCTCTCCTCATAGGGTTTGTGTTCTAGGTCCCTTACCAGCTTTGTTGCCCTTCTCTGGACACGTTCCAGCACCTCAACATCTCTCTTGAGTTGAGGAGCCCAGAACTGGACTAATATTTCTTTCCTCCAGCAAGGAGAGAGGAATAATTTCTCTGGACATGCTACCATTTCTAGCTCTAGAGGATTAACAAGAGGTTAATTACATCATTTTGGAAAGATGCTGCCCATACAGAGGGGTTCAGGTTAGCCCAGGAGTTTGCCAGAAACAGTAAAACAGAACTCAGTAGCTAAAGAGGGGCAGACAATCAATGCTCAATGTAAACATGATTACACTACCAACAAAAACAGCAGTTGTGGGTGAAAAAAATAACCATTTCCATAATAACAAGACTTACCATTTCAGAGTCTTGACTTTGTCCAGGAACTCTTACAGGCACTACTGGAGGCCACAGACTGTCTATCAGACTAAAAAGTCCTAATGCCCTTCAAAGAGACCAACAAAATCAGGTTTAAAATCTTCTCCAGTGTTACCCTTTATATTAAAATTTAGAAATATAATTTAAACCATTGTGTGATTATGAAAACAATTTTAAATCATATTTGTTTTCTAGAAGCTGGTTTTGATTTGGTCTAATTAAACCTCCCTCTGCAGGGCGGAGAGGGAGAGAAGGGATGCGTTTGGTGGCAAGCAAGTTGTACTTAATCCAGCCTGCTACACGATAAAACCCAGGGGAACTGGGGTAAAGCCTAGCTTGAGAAGGACACAGATTATAAAAAATACTAAGTTTTGCTTCTAAAATTGTCATTTCTTGGTTTTCTCTAGCAGCTGACTGTAGCTGCTTTCAGGGATGGCAGTCAGATAGAGACAAGGATAATTTGGTTCTCTTAAGTGCATGTGTGGAGAGCAGTCTCCTTCCTACACAGCTGCTCATTTAGTGATGAGTTTTATGTATTAATTTCTTGAGTTTCTCACTTTTAAATCAGAAACAAACATAAAATTAACAGCCCAGCACATTAAGGTAAAACACTGCAGACTCTTGAGCTTCAGCAAACGATGCTGTCACTTGGAGCAGTTCAGTGGCTGCCTTGGCATCCTGGCTGGACAGGCATCGAGAGGCCAAGAAAACAGTTAAGGGAGGGGAAATAGCTGCAGATAACCAACTTGAAGAGGCATGCATTTCTGAGTTAAAGCTCCCAGTTATCTTGTCCTGGTTCTCTGCTCTGTGTGGTTGAAGCACACAGCCCTTGATTTTAACCCCACACTGTCTCAAGAACAAGTTTTCTGTTCCTCCAATTAAGAAAGCCACTGTTTCTGAAACAGCTCTGAAAAATGAAGTCCACATCTTGCTAAAAGTAATCTTAGTAATGTTGAGAAGGAAATGGCATTCTCTGGTACAGGGCTGAAGCACTTTGCAGTATGCTGCTTCTCCCTGAGAGGTCACGGAAACTGTTAAAGTTCTGCTTTTAGCTCACTTCTGCTTAAGCTTATTTATTTCTGTATTTCCCTAATCCTTCTCCAGATTCTTAAGTGCTGAAGCTTTGGGCAGCTATGGGCAGTGAATTTCTTCCCGTGTTTTTCCATAAGGCACCAGGTATCATCTATGAGTCGGTGCTAACAGCCATGCCTTTGGACCAGCACTGTAAGAAGATGCATGGATGTAAACCTCAGAGTGGGGCTTGTGGAATAAAGGGTCTGGTTCACAGCTCAAATAGCATCCTGGCAGTTTGAGAAGATGCTGCTGCTGCTGCCTCTAATTGTGTTCTCCACACTAATGAATGCAAAATATGCTGCTCTGTTCAAGAAAAATCTTCCTGACTTATGGCATCATTGCAGAGTCTGTCCAAGGAGAAGGCTGAGCTGAGAGGCCGGGGGCTGGGGTTTTCTGTGCATTAACAGAACATTACAACATAGAAAGCAAGACTTTGTAGGCATGAAAGAGACTTCACAGTGAACTGGCCACTTCTTGAATCCTTGATCGGAGTGAGATTCTCTGTCCTGTATCTGGGCCAATGCCCAGAGAAACAAACTGGTCTTGCTAACTTGGGCCTGAAAAAAGGAGAGCTGGAAAAAGAGAGGCACCTACAGCCATGGCCTTCCTCACACAGCATGCAGCACGAGGGCAGAGCATGGGTATGACTGTACCACAAACTCTGCCCTTGTGTGTGCACAGAGGTCACACACTTATCAACCCAGAGCAACTCAGTCACGCAGCTGCAGTGCAGATATAACCACATCTCCACACAGACCTTACACTGATCTCTCCTCTGTACTTCTAAGTTTGCACAAGGGACAAGAAGGTGTCCCTTCTTCTTCAGCTCTCCTCCAGATTGCTCCTCCTTATCAGAGTATGTAAGACATATGGCACATTCTCTTCTATTGCTCGGGTCCTTTTGGAGAAGGTCATCTAGTGCTTGAAGCAGGAATGCTTAATTGTAAGTGACAGCATTTGCTAATGCTACATCAAAAGACTGAAAATACTACACAGAAACACTTTTGACTCAATACAGATATGCCTTGGTTGTTCTCCCACACTGGGTACTGAACAGGTTTGTGACAGAAGCACCCAAGAGCCAAGCACCAGTCTGTGCTTGCTAAGAGAGGAGAACTCAGGAAGGAAAGTTAATTTCTGATACATGAGCAGTCACTAAAAAAAAAAAAAGAAGAATTAAAAAAGGCAACTGTTCAAAACTGCCATGTGAGTACTGAAATCATCCTTCAAATGGAACTCAGCTGTTAGCCCCAGCAGTTACCAGAGTGTTTCAGGACCTGAAAACCTCAGAGCTGTGGGTGGCTTTTTTAGATGGCAGTCTTCTTGGAGGAGGGAAAACCAAAGGAAGGAAGTTGAGAACTTCCCTGCTCTGCAAGAGTTCTTACTATTACATTTCCTGACAGTATCTAGCAGTTGAAAAGCCTGTGTAGCAGTTAGTGGTGGTCCTCTTGTCTGAGTGCAAAACAAAAGGAAGAGGAAGCGTACAGTGAAGAGTAGAGGGAAAGGGAGAGAGAAAAAAGGGAAGAAAGAATCCCCTCAGGCACAAGTGACCAACACTACAGACAAGTACAAGGGGATTCCACATTTCAACGCCTAACATTGGAAGGTTTAAAGTGACAAACAACAGAAGCCAACTTCATTTGAAAATGCAGACAATTCTCAGCCAAACATAACACTGGTTGTTGAACTCAACATGCAGAGTCTACAACAGATAGCACAACCAGCCACCAAGTAAAGGCTGGCTCAAGTACTAAAACTTGTGAGTATCTTCCAAAGTGTTTTACCCTGCCCAACCTAAGTGTGACTTTAGCACTATCCATGCAAGAGCTGCACCTTCTTTGGGAACTCGTTGATAATTCTAATTCTGGGACAACATTTGCACTGATCCTGTGTTCATTATGTACTGCATTAAAACAGTTCTCCTTCCTCCTTCCATTTATATATTGCTGTCATCTTTCTGTTCTGCTGAACAGAAACTCTTCGTAAGCCTAAGAGAAGAAGCAGGGAGATTTGCTCTATTTGGCAGTAAAACAACTCAGTGCTTGGCAAATGAGGTGAAAAGATACAAACTTTCCAAGTTACTATTCTGTGTGGAACTCAAATCAGGGCTAAACCCATAAAATCAGTATTGTTGTCAATAAAGACATAAAGGAACTATAAAGTTTCTCTCAGCTGATTGAAATTAATGTCTGGTAGGAAGCAGCAGACTATGACAGTTTACAGGTTATGTGCTCCTTGAGGCATTTTAGTGAGTGCTCAGCCTCTGCATGTAATTGTAGCCATTTAGTTACTGGTTATACTGGACATACTTGAAACACACCTGGGATCTATTCAAATAGAGAGGTTACATGGCAGTTGTACTGCATGCAGATTCTTAACCAAAATTCCTGCCTCTAGCAATACACCATCAAAATCTCACTTCTTCTTTCTCAAGGGGTTGAATTTATAGGACTGACACACTGGATGGATGTTAGGAGGAAGTTCTTACCAGAGAGAGAGAGTGATTGGCATTGGAATGGGCTGCTCAGGGAGGTGGTGGAGTCACCGTCCCTGGAGGTGTTGAAGAAAAGCCTGGATAAGGCATTTAGTGCCATGGTCTGGTTGACTGGCTAGGGCTGGGTGCTAAGTTGGACTGGATGAGCTTGGAGGTCTCTTCCAAGCTGGGTGATTCTATGATTCTGTCTGTTAGGTGAAAATCTCCCCTGTCTCGTGGAGGGAGCAAGGAAGCACTCTGCCTCCATAAGAGAGATAACAGCCATGTGAGTGTGGGACAACATGCACCTATGGGATCTCATTAGCCACTCCTGACTTTCTCTAGTCCATGTCCTTCAAAGGCACACAACAAAAAAAAAGAAAAAAAAAAAAGGCATGACTTTTCCCTTGCATTTCCTACATTTTATTCCCTTTTATGCATTTTAAAAGCCACTGTCATAGTCCAGGAAACAAACAGTTTAAAATTCATCTCCTTTCAAAGAATAATTGGTGTTCTCCAGCATAAAAAAACACAGGCAGCAGTCTTTCTTGCAGGGCAGACCACATAGTTCTTATTCACTCATGTGCTGCAAGCCAAGGCTGGGCACTCACAGGCACATCCCATCATGTGCTTGGATATACCACTGGCTCTGGAAACCCACTTATCCAGTGGCAATGAGTTCTACAGCCTAATTATGCTCTCTGTAAATAAGCATTCCCTTATATTCATTTCAGCCATGGCTTTAGTGTGGTTTCCATCACACCTAGAATGACATAAAATGTGTCCCAACACTTGTAATAACAAGTTATAAAGCAGAACTTAGGCTAAAACAATTAAGCAAAAACCAAATCCCTGAACAATTCTCCCCTACCCACCCATCTTGTACAATGAAATCACGTTTTAACCACTGCACTGTCCCTGAAGCTACACTAGCTTGCTTCTTTTAATGTTTCCTAGCAGGGTTACCACCAGCACAGCTCCAGCTGAGCCACCAGCATTTGCAGCAGTGTGCTTTCTAATCGTCCTCAGAACAGCCAGAAGTAACTCAGGGCCGCTTTGAAACAGAATTTACATTAGGAAAAGTCTGTCTCTTATTAGCTTAGGCAGAGCACTGGAAACACCAGCAGCCAGTTGTAAAACTTCATTTGTATCCAGGATTCCAATGCCATTATTTAATTTGCTTGGGAAAAAAAAAAAAAAAAAGAAAAGGAAAAAAGTGACTTAGAGAAAAAGAGTAAATAATAAAAAGCCACCAAAATAATGAAATAAGAAGACGTGTTTGTTATTAAAGAGCCATAAAAATGCAAGTGGGCTTGAAATCCAAAGGATCTGAAAATTAACACTGCAAGCACATAAAAAGAAAAGGCACGCTGAATAGGGCTGGCTGGGAAACAACAATTCCATTTTGCTAAACATTTCAAGGCTTTGAAATCTGTTTTTGTTCCAATACTAAAGAAAAAAAACAACAAAAAAAAAAAACAACCCAAAAAAGAAAAGAGACTTTCTGAAAGTTTTCACGAAACGAGAATGAGCGAGAGAATGTCCGCTCCCTCCGGACCTGGGGGGAAAAAAAAAAAACACATCATCTTCCCAGCAAAATTGCCTCCAAAATAGATAAAGTTTCCATGAAACATTTCTGCTTTTGATGAACCAGCATTTTTCAGCAGGGAAAAAAAAAAAGTGTCAGCAGAAATATCCCAGTCGCTCGAACAGCAAAGGCATATCTACATCGGATGCTTGTACGAACAAATTACGCTGAGAATTGAGCCAATCTAATTACGTTTATGAAGGTCCCCATGTGAACACTACATCAGTTACCTCAGAAAGACACTCCATAAGATACTTGATCTATCTTTTTTTTCCCCCCTCCTCTTTATTAAAGGCATTTTATTTTATTCAAAGTACGTAAAAGAAAGCACAGACAAAGCAAAATCTGGGAGGCTTTGTAATTCAATTTGTTACTGCACAGTATCACAGTATCACCGAGGTTGGAAGAGACCTCATAGATCATCACCATCCGTGGGGGTGTTCAAGAAAAGACTGGACTAGGCACTTAGTGCTATGGTCTAGTTGACTGGCTAGGGCTGGGTGCTAGGTTGGACTGGATGATCTTGGAGGTCTCTTCCAACCTGGTTGATTCTATTCTATTCTATTCTATCAGCAAGTCCAAGCTGTTATCACAGAGCTCAAGGCTAGACCACGGCACCAAGTGCCACGTCCAATCCTGCCTTGAACAGCTCCAGGGGCGGCGACTCCACCACCTCCCTGGGCAGCCCATTCCAGTGTCCAATGACTCTCTCAGTGAAGAGCTTTCTCCTCACCTCAAGCCTAAGTTTCCCCTGGCGTAGCTTGAGGCTGTGTCCATGTACATATCTGGGGGGCTACTTCTATCCACTCATGGACACTCCAAACTAAGAATGGCTTTAAGACTTGCAAGACTTCCAATTCTATTTTTTAAAAGACTGTGCTTCCAAAATCATATTGCTGCAACTGAATGAAGCTTTCACATACTAAAGGAAAGTCTCTGTTGGGAACGTGAACCCAGTAGTACTGTAGAAAAGCCCACTGTAGGAACGGTGCTGCAGTGAAAGGAGGTGAGCTGCTGGCTTAAGGTCTTTAGATCTACTGAGGAGGAAGGAAACACTCATATTTTATGAGATATTGCGTTGGAAATCCAATTCTCTGCTAAGGATGGATTTGTCTGTTAGCTTATTTATGCTCATTTTGGAGGATGGTTGGCTCATATCCGATTGGGTGCCCCAAAAGTGGCAATGAGAAGATTGAACAAAGCCACACTCAGTTGTTCCAAAGAGGACTGATGACATAAATACAAAGGCAGACCTCCCCTGCATGCCACAGCACACTATACATTTCCCCAGGAATTTTTCTCACCTTCCTCTTGTAGTTCTTTGTAAAATCTTCATTCCAGCTAAGCAGCAGAATTTTCCTTCCCATCTCCTGCTGTACTGCTCAGTGTCATCTGCAGAATTCAGGGACTGCAACTGCACTTCACTGAACATTCCATAGGCATCCTGGACAAGAAGGCACAACCTGCAAAACATTCCATCCTTCCTTAGTGCTTCTGCTCACAACAAACTCATTAGCACATTTCTGAGGACTCTATTACAAGCTTCAGGAGAGGGCTTATCCTCTACAGTATCTGGGGAATTCCTACCAAATAATGTATCAATAATCTCAACATCATTAACTCACAGAATGGTGTAGCAGTTTAAGACTCAAACCCACCACAAATGGCTATGTCCAGTGGGCAGAAAATAATGAAAAATGTGTGTGTGCAGCATGGCTGAATAAAAATTACTAAGGTAGCACTTCAGTATCCTGATGTTTTGGTTCTGAATTTACAACCTTGAAGTTGCACAGATGCTTTTTTCCATTGAGTACAAATAGATGGGGAGTTGTCTTTTTCTGCATGCTGGATAATCATAGACTGGCTTAGGTTGGAAGCACTTTAACCTCCCTGCCATAGGCAGAGACACCTCTCAACTAGACTTAGCTGCTCAAAGCCTCATCCAACCTGGCCTTGAACACCCTCACGGAGGAGGCATCCACAAGCACCCTGCATAATCTATTCCAGAGTCTCACTACCCTCATACTGAACAACTTCTTCCTAAGATCCAGTCTAAACCTACTCTTCCTCAGCTTAAAACCCCTCCCCATTCTCCTATTGCTAGGCACCCTTATGAAAAGTCCCTCTGCAGCCTTCCTAAGGGCTTCTTTCAGGTATTGGAAGGCAACTCTGAGGTCCCCCATGAGCCTTCTCTTCTCCAGGCTAACCCCAGCTGCCTCAGCCTGTCTCACAGCAGAGGTGTTCCTTGTGAGCATCTTGTGGCCCTCCTCTGCACTCACTCCAACAGGTTATCTCATGTATATTTTCAAGAGGTAACAGGCATGGAACAGAGAAGCATGGCTGAAAACCCCAAAAGGATAAAGTGCTTGCACTGGAGATGAGATAAATTAGTTGCTCTCTGCTGTGTGGTTTGTGTACTTATAAAGAAAAGCAGTAGAATTTTTCCTTCATTTTTAGGTGAATTCTGAAGGGAATAAATGTGTATGTGTGCATAAACATAAATATTCTGCTTAGAAGTAAACTTATTTCACAAGTCATAATCACCAACATCAACCAGCAAAGCAAGAACTGCATTTTCTAGACTTATTTTTTTTTAAAAGAGGCCTGTGGATGCAAAGTAAAAAGAATAAAAATAGACTGAAATGCCAATTTCTCTTTAACAAAAAATAACTCATGGAGCTGCAGCTCAGTATGGTCAATACTGGGTATGAAGGAGCCCAGAGGAATTATTTTAGGAGGTAATTAAAAAACCTGCTAAACAAACAGTTTGAAGCAATATTTGGAAGCAGAGGCTGCAGGGCTGGGAAGTATTGCTCAAGCACTTGCTGGCATTTTGAGAAGCTCTTACTGTCACAGCAGATAAGGCAAAATCAGAGGATGTCATACATTTAGATAGTCAAAAATGCCTTTCACAAGATTCTGCACCTGAGATGAGCAGCCCTGATAGCGTGAGTCATGCAGTGCTGAAGAAGGAGGCTGCTGCCTACCAGATGGGTTTAATTGCCCCAGAAAGAGACAGTTAAGCATGGAAACCTTTCAAAGGGAGACAAAAATTACCTTTGAGGGTAGCACATGCATTTTTATTTCTAATTAAAACTCAAGAGATGGACTAGGCAGCAGAACTAAGTTCATTTCAAAGGCAGATGCCAAAACTATCTTCTCCAGAACAGCACCATTGTTCAGAGCAAGCCAACTCCAGCTGCTTTTGGAGCTCGTCATATAACACGTATGCATACTCAAAGTATTCAGTGGTAGTCATTATGTCTTTATAAAACAAGCTTTAATTGAAAGGAGCTCCTACACTTCTCTGGAAGAAATCCATGTGTTTTCTTCATGGGGAAGTTTAGGTTCATGGAAGACTAACAGCCAGAGTGTCCTTGGCCATTAAGAACTGTCTGGCTTGGGCTTACACCCTTCAGCAGGCTGTATTTGGCATAGGGTCCATCCCCACAACCTTCTGGACATCAGCAACTGCTCAAGCACCAACAGAGAGTCCTCTTTTTTAGATTCTAGTGCTGGTGTTGAGAAGTGAGCTCTAGCTGAGTGCTAGGGCTGAACACAAATCAAAGTTCCCACATTTGCCCTGTGTCTGTAGCTACAAATGTCCCACACAGACAGAATCTTTGCCAGCTGGAGAAAGCTTAGGTGCAAGTCCTCCACAGCCCACCAAGGTCAAGAAGTCCTCTAGAGCCGTGACACACTGTTGCTGCCCTGAGCAATGACAAATAGGAGGAAACCAAATGCTGTTGTGACGTGCAGCCTGGTAGGATGCATACCCTCATCTCTGGGATGAGTGGCATGCCCAGCCTGGAAAGTAGGTGACTGTGCTACCAACACAAAGCTGGCTCTTCAACAACTCCACCACTCTTTGCATTTTCTGTGTGAAGCAATCTGTGAGATACTTTCTGGATTCGTACCACCAGGTCATCTCCAACAACAGAACAAAGACTGCTGTGCTATGAACGTGCCAGCCCAGAAGCAAAGACGCTCTGCTTGCCTGCTGCCTTCCATGTCAGCATCTTGCAATTGGTCAAAAGTAGTCCTGAGTTTTAACTGATTTGACCCAGACTTCTCTTGCTATTGTTTTGTTTGGAGTAACAGAGCAAATACACTCTGGATATTTCTGAAAATCAGATAGAGTGGGACAGGAAAAACAAAGCCAACAGTTTTGCCTATGTTAACAAAACATTCAGTGACTGTTAATTATGAAAAATTAGGTCTCCATATCCTGGAGCAAGCAAAGGCCAACAGAGTTAGTGTCCCAGATCTGATCGGTTCAGCAGTCTCTTAACTGATCACTGGAACTTCTCCTATCTTTAGTGAGACATAACTGAATGCAAGTAAGTCTCAGACTAGCTGGCACCAGGCTCTTATTAATTCCTCTGGGACACGTTAATTGCCCAAATAAAATTAGTTTGGTTGGTGCTGAAGACATCAGCCTCTAAAAGTGCATTTTCCCAGCCTTTGTAAGCCAAGCAGAGAGATGGTTGCTGTCAGGCATGGGAGTCTCAACTCCCCACATCCCTGGCTGTATATTTCCGTCCCTCTGTGGTGGCAGTATAAGTGGCTAGGCAAGGAAATTGATTTGGCCAAAAGAATACTGTAGGCAAATAATCATCATCAGAGTAGCCCCTTGGAAATTAACTCTGTAGAACTAAGCTCCCATTAGCATGGAGAAGGATACATTTTTCAGACAGGATTAGGAGGCTGAAGCTCCCATTTCAGCTGTCTGGTGTACACAGCACAACATCCCAGAGAACATGATGGAAGAATGGTCATCCTATGACCAAGCTTGACACACAGAAGTAAAAGAACTGTGTAAATTGAAGCTTGTATCACCAGTGTTCATGTTCATTATTATTTGCACCATGAAGAAATGCAGAGTAGCAGGCCTTACTGCATCAGACTCCGAGTCCTTTGCCTCTATTAGGACCACGGAGGTGAGCAGACCTCCACTATGCAACACTTGTTCTAACAGCATCCAAAAGGTGGTCACGAATCCTCTGCAACCTGCATTTGCATGCACTCACTTGGGAGAAAGAATTTCACAAATAACCCTCAGATGCCCAATTTCAGGTAAGAAGACGGAGACTGTCCCAGACTAATGCTAGGAAGAGAACTTCACAAACACCTTCCCTGCTTCAGCACACTTTTAGAACAGTATGAAGAAACGACGACCAAAACCTGAAATATTCTCAATATCATCTCATCTCTCTCAGGCTAATTTAATAGGTAATACTATAGGTATTTAATGATGAGTGACAACAGATTTTCCTGATTAAGGACTATCATGAAATCAGCTGAATCCCACAGCAGACTCAGCGATGCATCTGGAGAACTACTCTCCTGTTCTCTGAAACCCGTCCTGTTCTTATGGATTTCGCACATGCGGTTAGCATCACTGACAGTAGCAGCTCGGCTGCTTTCAGAGGCTCTTGATTCATGGCCTTAATTTCCTCACCAGCATTGTTTTTTTGCCTTGATTTCACTTCATTCCCAGAAAAGTGCATGTGTACTCTTTTCCCGTGTCAGAGTGGTGCTCTCACATTGCAGCAAATGCTCTTGCAAATGAAGTTTTAGCAGCAAGTCTGACTGTGATTAAAGCAACGGTTTGACCCATGACTTTCCCTCTCTTTGAAGCTCACTACCAGGATGAAAACCACATCTAAATTCTGAGGCAAGCTGCAAATCCAAATTCCCCTAGGAATTCAGCATTTCTGTTTTGTGCACAAAGAATCACAGTATTGTTTCAGTTGGAAAAGACCTCTAAGAGTACAGGCATCAACCTAAGACCACCAAGCCAGAAGTATCCATCACAAATACTTCTTTTTCTACAAAATGTGGCATTTGCATGGAATCAGTCAGCTTAAACCTATCTTTGCCATGTCAGTATGCACAGCAGTGAGCTGCTTAAAGAAGGGCAACATCTCCATTTTTTATCAGCAGTGCTCACACAGGGAGGAAATTAGGGCCATCTTTCTTTTGAGGACAACAGGATGCAACCCTGCATAAGACCTGAGGTTAAAATATGGTTTTGGCAGCTGAAAGTTCTCCTGCATAGGAGCAGAAAATTCACTCCAGTAGCAAGGGGTGGCATGAAAGCCAGCAGAGGAGAGAATGTGGGAGATGCAGACTAAGGAAAAGAAGAATTATGAGTCATGGGTAATAACAAAGGGGGCGAAGATAAAGAATGATAAGCAGTAAGGCAGAGATTAGCTTGTATTTCTTCTTTTTTTTTAAAGTAATGACACAGTAAGTTTCATGCAGAAGCTTGGGAAGATTTTGTTCATTTGGTAATAGCCAGGAGCTAGGATGGGGGTTGGGGGAAGATGAGACTGATTACTCTGCATGATTTCTATGACTGTGCTGATCTTCAGGACAAAATGTTTCCCAGTAGAACTCTGGGGAGGATTACAGGATTACTGTGCCATGCCCTTCTGCTACTTAGTCACTCCTCATGGATAAACCCTTCTTTTACTATTACTTTTTTTAATGCATGGAAATTCATGTCTCCCCATACTACTGCCTCATAATGGGTAGCTGACTTCCTGGAGAAGTAAGGGAAACAAAATCCTTCTTTAGCTTTGGTCATGTCCAGCCTCCTCAGTGGCAAGTGGGAAAGACGAAGAAGATCTGCCTGCAGTGGAGATGACAGCACATGGAGGCCAGAGCTGACTGATGACACGAGGATGGCCTTTACCAAGTCTTGTGGAAACAAGCAGCAGAAATTTGTCATGAACAGATCTTAACTAACAAATAATCGTTTTACCCTTGGCTACAAGGATAACCATGTGGCCATGGCAGCTCTTCTCCACGTACAGCTAAGCTGTGCAGTACAGCAGGAGGAGGAACACAGCCAGGCAACTGCCACCACCTTGGTGGTGCTCAGCAGGGACCTCATTAGTTACTCTTTGGAAGAGAGGGAAAGGGGGAATAGAGAAATGCCTGAAAACTAATTGAATTGTACTAGTTCTGATATTTGCTCAGTCTTTATCTTAACCATCCAAGAGACAGCTGCTGCTGCTTTGTCAGAAGGACATCTTATCTCTCTGAGGTGCGGTCCTAGCAGAGGCAGAAAGCACACATACATAAACACATATAAACAAACCCCCCTCTCCCTTAATCACCAGAGGCACAACACTACCTACACAACTCCAATTCAGCAACTTGTCTGGTCAAGTTTCAAGGTGGAGCCAATTAACTCCTGCTAATATGGCTCAGATTCAAATTGTAACCTGCAGGACACCACCCTACTGGGATTTAATTTCTCCCTACCTTATGCACTCCTTGCATTCACCATTGCCATATTACCTCTGCAAAATCAAAGATCAGGGCACAGGTCTAAAGGCAAAGGGACATCCATCCATCTCCCTCACCCTCCAGTAACACCAGCAGGAATTTGCTATTAAAAGAATTTGTTATTCACCAGATCACAAACTGCTTCACAGTCCCTTCTGAAAAGTACTTATCCCCTGTAGCCATCTTGAAGGAGACACGAAGATTCAGACTTTTCTGCTCCAAATCCATGGCCTTTGCTGTCACCTCATAGTCAGTGAAGCTCTACAGAGCATAACTATAGATTGAAGGATACAAATAAAAACGGATGATGATGATGACTTCTATGCATAGGTAGCAGAAGTATAGAGGGAAACACAAGCACCAAGAATGTCAAGCTCTAAGAAGCATCCTGGTGACAGCTCTTTGCAATTATAGACCTTTCTAGCATACAGCCTGTTGCTCTGGTCTGAATGAACAGCAATCATTTGCTTTGAGAGCTGAAAGCTTAAAATACCTGAAAAGAAGCAGAGTTTGATACCAAACGATTTTTCATTTGATAACTGTGGGTGGACCCAGAAGGAAAGAAAGGAGAAGGTATTTCTGGAGAGCTGGACCTGCACGCACAGTGAGCATCAGACACTCCAGTGTCCTCCACCGAGAGACAGGCTGTCCTTGCAGAAGCATTAGTGGAAACTGCACATGTGACACGAGCACCAGCAGGGCAAGAAGCAAGTAGTATCTCTACATCTCAACAGAAAATATATAGCAGAGACCTTCCTGGTCTCAGAAAAGGAATCTTTTCCTTGCAGGCACTCTTTAGAAGGTGTGTAACAGAGTATTTACACAATAGACTTTGCACTACAGTCTGCATAGCAAGTCCATCATTTCAGATTTTCCTTGGTTCTCCTTACATTTATATACATATGTTGAAGCAAAATAAGAATGAAAAAGAGTGGGAGAGGTCATAAAATGCCTACTGCTTATTTTTATTCACTTCCCTAACAGTCACTTGCTTAGATTCAAACTGGAAAATCAAACACAATCTCCACGAGATCTTTTGTCAATCTCCACCTGCTGATTGCCTTTTCCATTTCTTCATTCAGGTTAATCCTTCCACCCACCAATTTTTGCCTATGACCTGAAGCAGCAGCACTTCTGTGGGAAATGGCTTTTGCCTATAGCAAGAGATCTGCGTGAGCCAAATGTGTCAGCAGGGCTACCTCTGAATTGCAGAACATGCATGTAGAGATGGAGCTCCACAGCACTACCAATGTTCCCACTCAAAACATTGGTGGAAACTAGGTACATCATCCCAGGAATGGGTGCAGCACAAAACCCAGACAGCTCTTTATACTTGCTGTGACAACCACAGCTTCACACATGACTCTTTCAGCATAAACCATTCCTTCTGTGAGATTTCCATGCAGCACCAAATGAACTTTCTAAACTCCCCATCTGACATTGCCTCTAAGTGCACTTTCAAACTAAACTGCTCTTGTGTGTGTTTTGTTTGCACACAGCGTTCGACCCAGAAGTAAACAAAACCTTTTAACCCATAAAAAAGACATTCCTGACACCCATTCCAACACAATATGGAGCCTAAGCTACATTTTCCACCAGTGACAGAGCTGCGTGTGAGAAATATTTTCAGTGTCACCCAACGGCTTCACTTATCTCAGATTCACAAATGAGTACTGAAGTTGTTCTACATTAACAGCTGAAATCGAAAGTAATCATGCCATGTAAATAAATAAAAGAAAACACACTGATGGCTGGTTTGGAAGACAGAGAAAGCCAAGGGGAAGTCACTTCCTAAGTACTGCCTAGAAGTTTGCATAAATGTTCAGCTGCCACCGACCGCTGGCAGCGTAGTGCCACTACTGCACATAATTTATGGTCCCTCCTCTAAGATCCATTCCATACAGCTTGCTACATAAATAAAAAAACAATTTGGGGTGGTAACAAAAAAAAGCAAACACATCAGATCGTCCCAGCTTGTGTCACACTTGCTACATGTTAATTGTAGTTGGTAATAATGATGCAGACACTCCTCAGGTTCCTCAGTGTCCCATTAATTCAGGATGGAATCCCATTATGATCCCTTGGTTATTTCAGTACACAAGGCAGAGAAAGTATCATTTTCCTGTAGGTCATGATTTATGAATCAAAGCTAAAATGTACATTTGAGAAACTTACAGGCTCAGCTGGAAGTCTTTCTTATGGATGGTCTCCAATAGAAAAAAAAATCACGTTCCAAATGGAACATGTAATTACCACCCAGCCATCTAAGGTCCTTATCTGTCAATCTGAGGAGGGGTTCTTTGTTTATTTTTTTTAATCTCAAGACTTTGTAATTATTGTTTTGGCATCCAAGAATTCCAACAGTCGGCAAGGTGCTGCCAGGAGATCTTCTCCTGCAAGGTGCTCAGCACTCTCCAAGAAAATCAGCACTCGGTTGCTGGTTCTGGCAGCATTCCCCTATCATCTTTGCTGTGCTGTGTTTCTTCCCCACCTCTGTTCCTTATTTGTAAAAATCAAAAGTCCTGTCTTCAATGGGTGATCTGAAAGCAACAGCTGAATAGTATGGTAGAAGGGCAAATCCACAATGTCTATTGTGTATATTAGGTTCCATTTGAGCTGGGGGAGGAGGCTATACCTGTGTGTATACATACAGAGAGAGAGCTTCCTTGCAGTATCAATCCATTCCTCCTGTGCTACAGGACTCAAATGTTCCTGCAAAACCTATAGCAAGAACTTCACAGCATCTGGAAATGAAGCAAGAACACTGCAGCAGTGGCTCTGGGGTCCCTTATCTTTCAGGGCTGTATGATTTATGGGTTCACCAGATTTACTTCTGAACCAGACAGACACTGAATGGGATCCTAAAAAGAAAAAAAAACAAACCAAGCCAGACCAACATGAAGTGAGCATTAAAAAAAAACCCATAACTGCCTGTTTCAGCAGGCACAGAACATCCTAGCACACATTCTTGGTAGGATAGCATTGCACATGTGCTTCCCCAGTGCATGTGAAAGGTACATGAAATCTAACACTGGGATTTCTTACAGAGCTGTGTCTGCATTCAATAAGACTTTCTGCTCTTTCACTGCCACATCACCCCAGCACAAAAACACAACATTCATTGAAACAAACGGCAGAATAGAGAGCAGAGAAGAAAAGCAGAAGTGAAATCGTGTCGGGGCTCCTTCCCTGGCAGCAAGGCAATTTTCCACTCTTTCTCACAGGGCCTGCTGTTGCTGTTTTCCTCTGCTCCAGCGGCTGCCTCTCCTAGGTGTGTTTCTAAACGAGGCAGAGGCAGCGTGTTTGTGTGTGCACGTCGCGTGTTTACAAGAGTTATGGTAGCAGTTCTCAGCAGTCCACCGAGAGTTCTAGGAAACGGCCCCTGTTATTTTATTCTGGGTCAATGTCAGCTCATGTCAGGCTGTAAAGATCACACAGGACAGCTCGCTCCATCTCGTGGTCCTGGCTGGAGGCCTCAATGGGAGAGGGAAAGGGAGCGAGCTGCGAGTGGGCGGAGAGCCTTCCCAGCACTCTACCAACCACCGCACGGGGAATTATGATAAACACCACTCTGGAAACCAGATACAACAGGACATTGTGTTCTTCTTTGGAAAAACAACCAGACTTCGGCTCACTTAAAGTAAACAGTTAATCCTGTTTATCTTCCCCCCCCCCCCTTCTTTCTTGATGAGTTGTTAACAGAACAATCTCTTCTGCAAAGCAAGTAAAAGGCTGTCCCTTAAGTTTGGACTGATTCTTCCTTCAAGGGGTGGGGGGGGCGAGAGAAAAATCAATCTGAGATGTAAACTTTCTACTATCAGCAAACAGTGGGGAAGTACAATCTTTCTTGGCTTAAACTGACTTAACAAAGTGATGCCAAAACTGAATGAAACCTTTCCCTCACTTACATATTTTATTTTGGAAAGCCGAAGTCCCAAACAGAGTGTTCTATTCATCCCTTTTAACTGTTCCTCTGCTGACAAGAACAAACAAAACTGGTCGAAACAAAACAAAGAAAAGCAAAGATGAGGAGTGCAGGGTGCCTGGGGAGTGCAGACGAGCCACTGAGGGCAGGGTGGCTGTGCCCAGGTGTTCTCCGGGGGGTGAAACAAGAAGAGTCAGAATAACCAACCGCAACTGAGGTAACAAAACTGTTATCCTCCTTTCCTAAATCGATGCTTATTGTGCAAATCCATCACGTCTCTGCCTTTCAATATTAAGGGTGATTAATTAGAAAAGCAGTTGGAATTGATTATCTTGTTTTGCCAGAGTTGCCAGAGTCTATCTATTAACTACTTCTTGCTGGGGGCAGTGCACTGAAAGCTACAAGCTCTTCCAAAGGGAATTCTAATTTTTAGCACTCAGAAGCTTAAATAGGTCTGAAAGTCAACAACGAAAGTGTGCTTAAACATCCCCAGTCAGTAAAAGTTTGTTGATTTAGCTATTTATAATCACAAAAATACATGATCTGCAAAACTGAAGGAGGAGAAGGAAAATATTTCCCTGTTTTATTTTTACTCATCTTGCCAGCTGTAAGATTCTGGGTTTTCTGTGCAACCAATGTCATCGAGTGCAAAAAAATCTAAACTCAGGTCTGGGAATGAAAGTCTGATTTTCAGATTTTAAGGAAACATTTTACATGTAAAACTTACATTTTGTAATGCCTTTTCCATCCTGAGATCTTAATTTATTTTGCCTTTACTCTAAATCTTTTGCAGCAGTTGCTGAATCTGCGTCGCTCTGGAGTGGCAGAGCAGGACGTGCTGATTCCCACTGCAGAAACAGGGCTGAGGAGGTGGCAACCAGCAGGATGGGGACAGATCCCCAGAGGTGCAGCCTGAGGACTGTCTCCCCCAGTCCATCACTTTGCCCACCACAGCCTCCAGCCAGTACTGGAAAAGCCAATATGCCTCCAGCCAAGACTGGAAGAGCCAGTATTGGAAGGACAGGACTGCTGCTGGACACTTCACCTTCCTCCAGGCACACCCTGTCATGTAACTCCTTCCTTCTTGGTGCTGCACCTGCACAAGAACAGCTTGGTTGCTCCCTTAAGAATGTGGGTCAATTCTGCCCAGTTTGGCCCCAGACTGGTGGCTAGCCCACGGCACTGTCTATGAAGGGCTCAGTTTATGCTGAGGTCCTGCAGCTTTGAGCAGAGCAGTTATTAGCTGCAGGACTGCTGGGAAGAAGCAATAGCTTTGGTAAAACCTCTCTCAGGAAGCCAGAGAAGGATGTGGTGTAGCTAATGGGTTCTGCTTGTTGGAGAAACTCCTGGGTGCAGGAAAAGAAAGCACTAAACCTAAATTATTTAGGGTGCAGTTATAATCCATGTACAGAAGAGCCCTTTGGCTCCTCAGGGTTTGAGCCCATGCAGGCTGGCTACCATCACACCCTGCTTCAGGAGGGAATGTATCAGCCAAGAGGAATTCACATCAGAGGTGAATCGATTGGAGATTGTTAGGAGATGAAGCAACAGCAGGAAGAAAACATGGAAGGTGAAGAAAACAAAGAGAAAGGAATCTTTCTGATATTACCTCTTCTCCACTTCCTTTCTTACACTTTGCTCTTCTCTGTATCTCTGGTAGTCAGAGATTAGGGGGGAAAATGCCAGTCTGAGGCAACACTAGCATAAACCCACAGATGACCTGCAAGCATTACTGATGGAGCACCTTCCCCAGAGAGATCTGGATTTTTTCCTACCAGAAATGATGGATACAACAAGTGCTGCTGAAAGAGAAGTGCAGATGGCAGTAGTTTCCCAATCTGAAAATTAAAAAGAGTTTTGCTATCCTTTCAAGCCATTTGAACTTTTCAAAGTGAGAAATCCTATTCTCTGTTACAGGCCAAGCAAAGCTTTATAAATTGCTTTTAAATAAGCAGTACACTTGGGCCGTTATCCAAACCTCACTCGAATTAACCTCTCTCCATTGATTTCATGTCATGCTGCATAGCAGGCAAGCACTTGGGCAGCATAAAGAACATTCCTACACCTTGATTTCATTCAACCATTCATGCAAACCCCATGTTTCTCTTTTAAAATTAGCTAAACTGAACAGCAGTCAAGAATCAAATGCTGATGCAATTTTTATGAACGCCACACTTTCAATTTCCTGTAATTTCAAGGAATCATTTTTAGCAGCATCAGAACTTGGAACACAGCACACAGTACATGAAGAGTCTTAAATCTACCATGTTTTGGTTTTCCTTTTTTTTTTTTTTTTGTTGGTTTTTTTTTTGCTTCATATAATTGGGCAATCCTAAAACACTCTCTTCTCTCACTTCTTTCATCACTTCAGTTATCTTTGGATGCATATGAAGATTTCAATTATTATGTGTGCTAGTGGGAAGTGTCTTAAAAGAAAAAAAAACTCTATTGCAGCATCTTATCACAATTACCCTGTGCAGATGATAGTGTTTATTTTATACCTCATGCATGCAGAAAGCTATTTTATTGTCATAATATAATCAGCTATTACACTGGATTTTCTGTAATGAAATCCTGGTTAAACACTGAGAAACTATATAATTAATTCTGATCTTCCCTTCTCCTATGAAAAGGAAACACTCCTGAAAGTGAGAATCTGTTCAAGTATCAGTAGAGCATAGCTATAAATAATAAGAACCCTCATTATATATCTTCCAAGGAAAGAGAAAAAAATTGGACCCAATCTAATAAAAACTACAGGAAGAGTTTAAAGACAAAAGATAATCATGTAAATTAGAACTGGATTAGGGCCCTTAGTAAACCTATCTATTCATGCCAGAAGAGGTGATTTAATATTCTGTGGTTAAGATTCTGGGTTTGTGTCTTATCCAAAAGAGTATCAACAATAGCACATTGTTCTCCTACCACCGTGCTGGTGTTACAACCTCTGGTGTGATTCAGCACGGGCGTGAAGGCAGAAGCAGAGCTAAACACAATCTGGATTTTCCTGAGCTGTCACCCAGTGCAGACCAGCAGGAGATACAGCATCCCAGCCAAGATAACACGATACCTTTTGTCTTTAAAACATGCAGTTTCCTGTTGATAGTATTCTGCACCTCCACACTTGTCTCATTCTCTTTTTCCTGTCACATATTGCTCCTCGCATTGAGATTTCACAGTACTTCTCTGAGGAAGCACTAGGAGAGGGATGACTTCTCTGAGGTGCCTGTAGAGCATCTGAAGCACAGTGCAAGCCCTGATCCTCAAAGGAGCATCAGTATCACAAATGATCAAAGCTTTGATATAGACATTCAGGCATCAGTCGCTGGTGCTTACCCTTAATCACAGGCAACAGGACTGTCACTTGCATTGTCAGAGTAGTGTCAGCGTCTTAGCCATTGCAGTTTTCCCTCTCTGGCTCTCCACTGAGTAGGATCTCTTTGTATGGAAAGGTCTCAGCCAAGCTGCTAGGCTTCACCCCCATCCCCAGAACAAAGCATTCAGGAACCATCAGGAAGTTTGAAGGTCGTTTCAAGGGGGTGATAACTAGACACAGAGAACCACGAGTATATAACAATGATTGTATCTTGCATAAATGTAATTTTTCATGCATTGTCTGTTTTCATGGGACACACTCTTCATGAGTGCTATCTCCACTACCAGGTAAGCTCAGACACCCTTGATTTTGGATGATCATAGGATCACAGGATGTTAGGGGTTGGAAGGGACCCAAAGAGATCATCCAGTCCAAACCTCCTGACGGAGCAGGACAATACTATCTAACACAGATCACAGAGGAACACATCCAGACAGGCCTTGAAAGTCTCCAGAGAAGATGTGACACCATCTAGCTCATGGAATCACAGAACTGGCAGGGCTGGAAGAGACTTCAAGGATCATCTAGCTCTAACTCCCATGCCACAGGCAGGGACACCTCACACTAGATCAGGTTGCTCAGAGCCACATCCAGCCTGGCCTTAAAGACTTCCAGGGATGTGGCTTCCACCACCCTCATGGTGAAGAACTTCTTCCTAACATCCAATCTGAATCTACCCATTTCTAGCTTTGTTCCATTCCCCCTAGTCTTATTACTGCCCAACACCCTAAAAAGCCCCTCACTAGCTTTCTTGTACTCCTGTAGATGAAGTACAAACCAGCTCAAGTTCAAAAGATAAAACAAGTGCAGACAAAGCCTGCAAATGATGTCCTTTAGAAGAAGAAACAAAATGCCTTCCCTGAAGGCCATTTTCCAAACATTTTTTCCTATCTTTTACCACTGCAAGAAGTGTGAAAATATCAATAGGACAAACATACAGCAAATCAGACCAGATGAATCCCACTTGGATCAATCTCAGGATTTTGTTTCACCAATTAAAAAAAAAAAAAAAAACAAGTTAAAAACATCCAAACTGAAATGGACTTTCTAAAGAAGTGGTTTCAGAGTAGGAAAATGGCATTGTTTCAGCAATTCCACATTTTTTTACAATTGCTTGTACAAGCTTTTCATAAGTTTCCATTATTTTTTCCCAAGATGATCTGACAGAAAATTATTTCTTTGAAAAGTTCCAATCGTTTTTTCCTAGAAATATGTTTCAAAACTGTAATGCAGGAACTATTCATTAATTTCCAAGGCTTTGTTTTGACAAATCATAATTATCCAGCATAGGGAAGAATAATTATCCAGTATGCCTACAAGTAGAAGCAATGCTGAGCAGTGAGAGATGGAAATAAAATGTATGTTGGTTTCATCCCCTTTCCTCTCACAACAGCTGCCGAAATGGATTTAGACAGGCAACATTTTAATCTGAATCAAAACTGCAAGGCAAGCTGTAAGAAAACCTCTCCTATGAGGAAATTTTAAGTCACAGGACTTACACAAAGTGGATTCCTGTGCTCAAACCTCTTCCTAGTTGTTAAAGAATAGCCTATAAGAGCTATTTCTCCCTTCTGCCCAGTCTGCTGCCCTATACATTTTGCACTGCTGCACACACTGACCTCTGTACACACCCCCCCCAGATTTCAGAATTAGCCATTAATGTAATATTCCAGGTCCTCCTCTTTTTTTATTACACAGTGTTTTAACCTCACAGCTGGGTTGTTAATGTATTACAGCACTGAAATAAAAAAGTTTATCCTTTGCGTGGTTTGTGTTATGATTTTTAATTATTACTACGTTGTTATTAAGTGATAGGGAGCTGAAGCAAATCAGCTTTGTAAATGCACCTAGAAGAACACTATCCAGCTGTAAATGCATCTAGAAGAACACTATCCAGCTGTAAATACATCTAGATGAACAACATCTAACTGTAGCTACATCTAGATGGACACCATCCAGCTGTAACTACATCTGGATGAACAACATCTAACTGTAGCTGCATCTAGATGGACACCATCCAGCTGTAACTACATCTGGATTAACAACATCTAACTGTAGCTACATCTAGATGGACACCATCCAGATGTAACTACATCTGGATGAACAACATCTAACTGTAGCTACATCTAGATGGATACTATCCAGCTGTAACTACATCTGGATTAACAACATCTAACTGTAGCTACATCTAGATGGACACCATCCAGCTGTAACTACATCTGGATGAACAACATCTAACTGTAGCTACATCTAGATGGACACCATCCAGCTGTAACTACATCTGGATGAACAACATCTAACTGTAGCTACATCTAGATGGATACTATCCAGATGCTGAAGTGGATGTAGAAGTCATTTGTACTTCACAGAGTCACAGAAACATTCACATTGAATCACCAAGTCCAACCCATATCTCTTCTCTACAAGGTTCACCCTAAACCATATCCCCAAGCACCACATCCAAATGACTTTTAAACACATGCAGGGTTGGTAACTCAACCACCTCCCTGGGCAGCTCGTTCCAGTGCCTGACCACTGTGGCTGTGAAAATTTTGTTTCCTAGTGTCTAGTCTAAACCTACCCAGTCTCAGCTTGAGGCCATTCTCTCTTGTTCTATCATTAATTACCTGTGAGAAAAGACCAGCACCAACCTCTCCACAACATCCTTTCAGGTAGCTGTAGACAGTGATGAGATCTCCCCTCAGCCTCCTCTTTTTCAAACTAATTATCCCCAACTCCTTAAGTCACTTATCACAAGATTTATTCTCAAGGCCCTTCCCCAGCTTCATTGCCCTTCTCTGCACTGGCTCCAGCACCTCAACATGTACTG
This sequence comes from Tricholaema leucomelas, assembly GCA_013400475.1. NCBI lineage: Eukaryota > Metazoa > Chordata > Aves > Piciformes > Lybiidae > Tricholaema lacrymosa > Tricholaema leucomelas. The sequence continues at coordinate 577,064 of WAAF01004086.1, read as the reverse complement.
AGGTGCCCAAAACTGAACACAATACACCAGGTGTGGCCTCATCAGAGCCAAGGACAAGGGGACGATCACTTCCCTACTCCTGCTGGACACAGCATTTCTTACACAAGCCAGGATGCCACTGGCTTTCTTGGCCACCTGGGCACACTGCTGGCTCATATTCCGTTGCTTGTCCATTAGAACCCCCAGATCCCTTTCTGCCAGGCAGCTCTCCAGCCACACTGCCCCAAGCCTGTAGCATTGCTTGGGGCTGTTGTGAGCCAAGTGCAGGACCTGGCATTTGGCCTTGTTAAAGCTCACCTTCCCTAGCAGGCAATTTATTTTCTTCCCTCTAGCTAAAGCACCCCAGTTAACAAATGATTATGGTGAGTAGGGTTGGAAAAGAACCTGGAACTTTCACATGCACGAGTCAGCAACAGAGTAACAGAAATCAGAAATCTTAAAGCATCAACGCAGATCTGTCTGCTTGACTTCGCCAGTGCCAGTGCTTATAAACCCCAGCAAGACAGCAAGCAGCTGTCGGGTGCCAGAGACAAACACTGTCTGCAGTTACTCAAAGGGAGGATGTATGGACTTAGCACTTCCCAACAGCTGCTTCAGCACCCAGAGCGTGCTGATGCTGGCCTGGAAGGACACACACTCGGGAAAGGCACTGTCCTCATCACCTGCATGTTTGCCTACCTGAAGAACAACAGAGATAAGACATCTACTTAAACAAGGTTTCTAAGGTGTTATAACAACGTTTCCAAGGTTTAGTAACACACAAATGGAGGCTACCAGGACAACTGTTACAGTATGATAATTACCACACTGACCTTGCTCTACTGACTCACTTTATTCACACTGCCAGAGAAGATTGTCTAATGCTGACCACTGCACTCAGAGTTATGAAGTGGTTCAAACTCTGGGTATTTGTGGAATGGGTTGCACAATTTCAGGGAGAATAGATCCTCTGGATTTCATTTCTAGTTTTCTTGCCTGCAGGATGACCTGACTAACATTAAATTGGCAAACAAATACAGCATCAATAGACTATAATTAATTTGTCCTGTTCACTGTACAAAGAGAGATCAGACTGCACAACTGGGGAGAAATAATTAATATTAAGATGGATTTGATTTAGAAAAGAATCTTAAGACATATTTTTAACCTATCTACTTCTCCCTTCAGTGGCCACAAAATTTCCAAAGACATTAAAGGTTACCTTTAATACTTTAAAACCCCAAAGTAAAATCAGGTAGAAATCATTTAGCATATATTCAAAGCATCTCATCAAATAGAATCATGGAATCATAGAATCAGTCAGGGTTGGAAGGGACTACAAGGATCATCTAGTTCCAATCCCCCTGCCATGGGCAGGGACACTCTACCCTAGAGCAGGCTGGCCACAGCTTCATTCAACCTGGCCTTAAACACCTCCAGGCATGGGGCCTCAACCACTTCCCTGGGCAACCCATTCCAGGCTCTCACCACTCTCATGCTCAACAACTTCCTCCTCATGTCCTTTCTGAATCTCTCCACCTCCAGCTTTGCTCCATTCCTCCTAGTCCTGTCACTACCTGATAGCCTAAAAAGTCCTCTCAAGCTTTTTTGTAGCCCACTTCAGGTACCAGAAAGCCACAAGAAGGTCATCTCTCAGCCTCCTCCTCTCCAGACTCAACAGCCCCAACTCTTTCAGCCTGTCCACACAGCAGAGCTGCTGCAGCTCTCTGAGCATTCCAGTGACCCTTCTCTGGACACACTCCAGCATCTTCACATGCCTCTTGAAATAGAGGCTTCAGAACTGGAGGTGGGGTCTCAGCAGAGTGGAGTAGATGGGGAGAATCACCTCCCTGGCCCTGCTGGCCACACTTCTCCTGATGCAGCCCAGGCTCTGGTTGGCTTTCTGGGCTGCAAGTGCACACTGCTGGTTCATGTTGAGCTTCTCGTCCACCAGCATCCTCAAGCCCCTCTCCTCAGGGATGCTCTCCAGCCACTCACTGCCCAGCCTGGATTTGTGCTTGGGATTGCCTTGACCCAGATGCAGGACCTTGCACTTGGTCTTGTTGAACTCCATGATGTTGGCTTGTGCCCACCTCTGCAGCCTGTCCAGGTCCCTCTGGCTGGATCCCTTCCCTCCAGCCTCTCTGCTGCACCACACAGCTTGGTGTCACCAGTTTTACAGCTGTACAACCCAACTGGAAATTTTTGAAATGGTAAATTGTGGTTTATAAAGAGTATACAAGAACAGTTACTGGGTAGCCAGCAAAGCTGTGTTTTGGGAGCAGAGCACCAGTAGCTTCTCTGGAATTCATCACAAGAAGCTCCCTGAGTTGCTTGCTTTCTATGTTGGTATACAGAGAAAGAGATGGTTCCACTACAGAAGTATCTCCTACAGTTCCAAAGCTCATGTAAAGGGAGATTTCAAAGTAATTTATCTAAAGCCTTCACTGAACAGAGATAAAGTGCCACACATTTACACATCACACAAAAATTACCTAGAATCTTATCATGGCTGCTCACAAAGTGATGCTCCTAGAAAGGAAGAATATTATCTTTCAATGCCAGAGTAGCATTTTAATGTACATCAGGGAACTTCCAAACAAGCGCTGGGCTTCACCAGGCTTTAGTCAGAAGCTTTCCTGAGATACAATCACACCAGCAAGAGAAGCCAAGGAATGCCTTTCCATTGTCTTTCCAACACCTCTGTATAATCAAATCAAAGCACTATGATCTGTGAGGAGGGCAGTTTGTGGTACGTGGGTAAGACACCAAAGAACAGAGTGCAAAAAGAAATAAAGACATCTACTACCTCTGATGCCAGAAGGCTGCATTCATCTAAGTAAAGCTGCTCAAAGAAAACTGAAATCAGAATCAGCAATGCTCAGGTTCAGAATATTCCATCTGCCTAGAAAACAGACAGAATCACCCTCCATGATCAGCTTGCTTTGTGTGAGACTTCCGATACGAATCAGAGAACGGTTTAGGTTGGAAGGGACCTCAAGGATCTTCCAGCTCCAACCCCCTGCCATAGGCAGGGGCTTCATCCAGCCTGGCCTTAAACACATCCAGGGAGGAAGCATCCACAACCTCCCTGGGCAACCTGTGCCAGTGTCTTGCCACCCTCACTGTAAAGAACTTCCTCCTAACATCCAGTCTAAATCTCCCCTCCTCCAGCTTAAACCCATTCCCCCTCATCCTGACATTACCAGACCTTGTCAATAGTCCCTCCCCAGCCTTCCTGTAGGCTCCCTTCAGATACTGGAAAGCCACTCTAAGGTCTCATCGAAGCCTTCTCTTCTCCAGGCTGCAGAGCCCCAACTCTCTCAGCCTGTCCTCACAGCAGAGCTGCTGCAGCCCTCTGAGCATCTTCGTGGCTCTCCTCTGGACTGGCTCCAGCAGTTCCATGTCCTTCTTGTGTTGGGGGCTCCAGAACTGCACACAGTACATATTCAGAGAGGTTTGGGAGTTAAACTTAACGCAGGCAATCTCAGGACACAGTGAGCTCTTTATGTTGTTTTCTAATTTCTAGTTGAGTAATAAAAGAAATACTAACATCTCCACCTACACTTCCTCATAAAGGAAACTTTTTAGTGACCAGATTCAGCTAGGAAAACATCCAGCTTCTCACGAAATCCATTCGAGTGCTCTGGAGAGATCAAGATAATTTTTTTTCTTCCCTGTTCCATGTTCTTGTAACCATGACTTGAAATTGTGTTCACTGCAGGATTTTTTCTGTCAAACCATGAAATTCTGCAGTATTCATCCAAAAGTTTAAACGTTTTCTTTTCCCATGTGCAAGTGCAGATACGCACACATGTACTCAGCACTGGGCAGGCCGCACTCAGTCCTGTGTCCAGTTCTGTGCTCCTCAAGAGAGATGTTGAGGTACTGGAATGTGTCCAGAGAAGGGCAATGAAGCTGGTGAGAGGACTGGAGCACAGCCCTGTGAGGAGAGGCTGAGGCAGCTGGGGGTGTGCAGCCTGCAGAAAAGAAGGCTCAGGGCTGACCTCATTGCTGTCTACAACTACCTGAAGGGAGGCTGTAGCCAGGTGGGGGTCAGTTTCTTTTCCCACGCAACCAGCAACAGAACAAGGGGACACAGTCTCAAGTTGTGCCAGGGGAGGTGTAGGCTGGATGTTAGGAGGAAGTTCTTCATACAGAGAATGATTGGCATTGGAATGGGCTGCCCAGGGAGGTGGTGGAGTCACCATCCCTGGAGGTGTTCAAGCAAAGCCTGGATGAGGCACTTAGTGCCATAGTCTAAGTGATTGGCTAGGGCTGGCTGATAGTTTGGACTGGATGATCTTGGAGGTCTCTTCCAAGCTGGCTGATTCTATGATTCTATATATATCTCCCTATCAAACCTGCAAACTGACAGTACTATTTGTCAGGTGGTATCAACATTTAGCATCTGCAAACTGAAAACTCCACAAATTCAGCATTCATGAACTAAAAAAGCAGTTTCATGTCAGGAAGTATTAAATGGAGATACCAGATGAAGGCCTGTCCTGCACATTTGATTCTCCACTCCTACACTGTCCCCTATCCTCCCTCAAAGTGTGATGGCAAAAAAATTGTTGAGGCAGCACAGGAAATCAGATGTGGGAACTGATAGGACTTTAACAAACAAATCTCAGGTGCAAACTTGAAGTTACTGACCTAGAGTACTACACCCAGTTTTGGAGTCCTCAGCACAGCAAAGGCATGGACCTGTTGGAGCAGGTCCAGTGAAAGCCACACAAAATGATCTCAGAGGACAGGCTGAGAGAGTTGGGGTTGTTCAGCCTGGAGAAGAGGAGGCCCCAGGGAGACCTTATCGTAGCCTTTCAGTACTTAAAGAGGGTCTACAGAAAAGATAGGGACAGACATTTTAATAGGGCCTGTTTTGCTAAGACAAGGGGTGGTGGCTTTAAATTAAAAGTGAGCAGATTCACACTAGATCTAAGGAAGACATTTTTACAATGAGAGTGGTGACACACTGGCCCAGGTTGCCCAGAGAGATGGTAGATGTTCCATCCCAGGTCAGGTTGGGCAGGGCTTTGAGCAATCTAATTTAGTTAAGGATGTCTCTGCTGCCTGCAAGGGGCTTTGGTTTAAAGGCCCTTTCCAACCCAAACCAGTCTGTGATTCTGGTTTTTTTTTTGCATGAGTTTGCTGACTTAGCATCACAAACAGCTGTTCCAGCTCAACTGAATGGGCACTCTGGCATGTACTGGTGGCAGGACAGCTCACCAGGGAGATGAGAGGTGGGGATATGGATGTCAGCTGAGACTAATTTTAAGTCCCTTTAGAGAGAGAGAATAATTTATCATGGTCTTCCTGGACAAGAGATCACAGCCTCAGTCACACCCAAGATGAAGCAGCAAAACAAATGAGTGTCCTGCCACTGCTTGAAGGTCCATCACTACCCTCCTGCCCCAAGTGTTCATTCTTTGGCTTGAGGTTGATGGCAACATTGGTCTGGATACCACCACCTTGTAAGAGTAAGTTGTACACACAATATTTACAGAAACAACAGCATACCACCTAACACTAGAAACAGTATCACAGTCTAGTCTTATAACTGCAGAAGAGACAGAGCAGTTTAAAAATGCAAGCCAGAAAGGAAGAGCAGAAACACTTCAAAACCACTGAAAGTCTAACAGAAAACATGTTAGAAACCCTACAAGAGGTTTGCTTATTTGCATATTTTAACAGTCATTTAGTCTTTTCAGAAAGCCAATTTGTATTTACAGCTATACACTACAAAAACACCCAAACACATCACCTCATCTTCCTCAGCAGAATTAGTTCACCACCTCTGAGCATTTAAAACACAGACTTGCAAAGTGAAGTGTGAGCTTTCCAATTTCAGTTTGTGCCCAAGTGCCAGCTACTGTAGCTCTGGCTCACGTTTCTCCTGCTCTGCCTTTTACACAGCTCACTGAATATATTCTTCTTATCTAAAACCACAGCTGTGGATGCAATTTAATGGTTTGCTTTGCTGACCATTTTCTATTTTATTTATAAATCGATTTCATTAAAAAAAAAACATAGCTTAAAAAATTCCCCCAGTTGCAGTGGTATCTGCAACTGCTGAAAGAGACTGGAGCAAAAGATTACTGTGTTCAAGTAAACACAGTAGAAAGATTACCGTCTTTAAAATAAATATATTAACCTTATAATGTCTTTTTTTTTTCAGCCTGAGGCAGATCAGCTGGCAAATGAGACTGCTGCAGACATCCTTTCCTTTACTTTCTCACTTTGTACTTGCAAAAACTGCAGACACTTACTTTTTTCTACTGTTTTTCCTCCCATCATAAATAAAATTCTACATATTTGAACACTTTACAACCATAGAATCAACCAGCTTGGAAGAGACCTCCAAGATCATCCAGTCCAACCTAGCACCCAGCCCTAGCCAATCAACTAGACCATGGCACTAAGTGCCTCATCCAGGCTTTGCTTGAACACCTCCAGGGATGGTGACTCCATCACCTCCCTGGGCAGCCCATTCCAATTAGGAAGTAGAGACAAACCCAACAGCTTCTTTCTTGTTGATTTAAAGAGGAAGAGGAAAAAAAAAAAGAATACAATAAAAACCAAAATCATGTTTGCTGTTTTTAAAGAACTAAATGAGGATGAATTGTCAGACTCTGGGTCATCAGTAAGCCCAGGCCAGAGCACTGGCACGAATGACTGTGTTGTGAAGCCTACAAGCTTTATTTGGTTTTGAGTCCGCATTCCTGCAGAGTGAGACATTCTTAATTCCAGCGCTCCGGGTAAACATTTATGGGAAAAAATTATTAAATATTTCCTTTCCAAAAGGTAGCAGGCAAAATAAAAACAAAAACAAGCCCTGCACACACTGCTGAAGGTGGTCTTCAGCTGTCAAAATTCAGTCAAGGCAAGCGAGGTATCTATGCTCCTCTCTGCCAGGCACTCGGAGCTTTTATTATCAGGAGACTAAGCTTCCCTCCACTTTTTTTCCTTCACAAACTTGTACCATGTTTTCGTTTTTTTCAGACAGAGACAGCATTATGCATAGGTGAATATGCACTGCAAACAGGCTGCTCCAGCACAGGGAGATAACAGGGATGATTTGGGTTCTGCATACACTTGCACTTGGCATTACAGAGGAAGTCAAAATCCTTACAAGGATAAGTATTACTTACTACAACACCTGGTGTAATCCATAACTTCTGGTCACTTCCCAAAGCTCTCACTGAACTCCAGTAGCCTTTGAGAGCTGTTTGTTGCTGTTCAGTTTATGACACCACATTCTAAATGTTCTTGCTCCAAGACTCTGGAAACATGACGCCCATCTGAAGCTTTTCTCTAGCTACGCAGCATGCTCTGCTTGCAGAAGATTTTGGAACTTTAACCAGATATGAAACAGTTTATTCACCCTGATTAAATAAGTCATCCTGCAGTCATCTGAAGCTTGAAAGGACAACATGCAGTTGTAACAAAAGGCAGAACACAGGTTTTTCTCCTGGCTTTAGCCCTCAGCACTACAGCTCATTTATCTAAGTTAGGTTTGAGAAATCTACAGGAACACCTAAGAACATATATCAGATGTGTTTTGATCAGTGTGTACAGAGAGCAGAGCTTCACTTTAGCTCTGCAAGTAGGAACATGCTGGCCTGTCTGTATGTGGATCGGGGATTATCAAAGCTCTCTTCCTTCTCTGACCAAAGTAAGACACAAACTTTCCCTACCAAAAACTCAAACACATGCACACCATCCCCGCTGCACTTTGAACCTCCTGTGAAGTTTAACGATTGGAAAGCCAGAAGGTCACTTCTGCAATGAATCATTACTTGAAGTATTCAAATAGAAATACCTTTCCTCAGTTTCTTACCTCAAATAGCCAACCTAAGACTATGCCAACAAACTAATGGCAAGCTGAAAATTTTCTTAACCTGCTTTAAAACAGTCACCAGACAGCTTAAAATACCACCAGAAATGCTTCATATTAGCATCATTACGCTAGTATAGAGCAAGAAGTCTTTGAGGCAGGAAAAAAAATTGATTAAAAGCATTTATGTATTTATATATCTACAACTACCTGAGGGGTGGTTGTAGCCAGGAGGAGGTTGCTCTCTTCTCTCAGGCAGCCAGCACCAGAACGAGAGGACACAGCCTCAAGCTACGCCAGGGGAAATTTAGGCTTGAGGTGAGGAGAAAGTTCTTCACTGAGAGAGTCATTGGCTACTGGAATGGGCTGCCCAGGGAGGTGGTGGAGTCGCCGTCCCTGGAGCTGTTCAAGGCAGGATTGGACGTGGCACTTGGTGCCATGGTCTAGCCTTGAGCTCTGTGCTAACGGCTTGGACTTGATGACCTGTGAGGTCTCTTCCAACCTTGGTGATACTGTGAGACTGTGATTTATTTTCATGTTAGCATTCCCTTAACAGAGGTACCTCAATTCTTGTATTTTGTCACTCTGCCAGTAACATCCAGAATTGTTATTTGAATTACAAGAATTAGAAAGAAGACTAAGAGGGTAAAAAGACTCTGACGGTGTAAGTGAGACTCAAAAATCCCTATCAGATGAAGGATTTGTGGGGCTTTTTTCAGAAGAGAAAAGTGCCTTCACACAGGGATCACGTCAGTTTTCCTTCCCCTTCTCTCACAACACATCAATATGAGCTTAGAAATGTTCTTGCAGGCTAAAAAAAAAAAGGTTTCTTCAGTTACTCATAAAGAATTACTCAGACTTAGCCAGTGGTTTGTACCAATAACAGGGAGAGATGTGCTTCTCAAGTGGGGAAATCCCAGCAACCCACAGACACAAGCAAGGAAGGTGCACACAACCTCTAAGAGAGATGATGAGGGAAGAAAGGGAGAAAGGTCAAATCTTGGGTCAATCCACTATGGAAATCAGCTAAACCAGAGTCTGAAAAATTCCCTGACAAAGAAAGCACAATTGCAAGGCCTAGTAACCACCTCCCTCCAGCTCCTCAAAATAATATAGATTCAAACAAAAACCCCACACTTGTTTAAACAAGCTTGTTTCTCCTACCCTCCCTCATTATCTGGCCAGAATTAGTGATTATATGATTAATAAATAGTTACTCAATTGCCACTTTACCCAATCCCCATCAATTAATCATAGGCACACCTTTGAAACCACAATTAAAAAAAAACCCTTCATCTCCTCCTTTTCCCACATTTTCCTTCCCTTCCTCCCTTTCCCACTCGCCTTGGATTAAGGCATTGTGGGATGTATTTCCCTGTATCAAATTAGAAAACTAAGGTCCTCTACACCTTTTTGATGCAAAGTAAATAGGAGATGCTGGTCCCAAGCTTACCAGCTGCACACAGTATTCTTGCTCTCACCTTTTGGTGATTGCTGCAGCACTGCAGTTCTAGCAGAACTCCTCAAAAAGTGGTCCCACATTGCCCAATATCCCTTAACAACGCTCCTCATCTCTCAGCTCCTTTCACAGAAGCAGCTCCTTAGCCCAGCTCAGAGAAAACTTTCATTCACCCTGAATGAACAAATTGGTTTTAAACATGAAATGGCCAGAAGAAACACAAATCCCCAAATAAAACTCTAATCACTGACCTGCCCTATCCCACAGGCTCTGTGAGTGGGACATGCAGCATGCCATATGCCAAAGGGATTTGTATGCAATGTCTTGGCATTTTTTGTGGCCCCCACGATGTTTGGAACTCCACACTACACAGGGCACAAGAAGATAAGATCATTTATAGCAGCAAAATAAGACCTTAATAATGTGTAAATTCCTTGTTTGCATATGCAGGAGAAATAGCTGCAAGCATCAGGACTATTTGTATCTGCAGTTATTTGCTTTACATGCCACATCAACTCTGCAAACAAATAGTGTCTATTTAGCAATATCAATCTCTTTCTATTATATAATACTGAACTGAAGAGACATGAAGAAAGATGGGACTTTAAAGGCCATAAATAACCAGTACACTGCAAACCAACTAGTACAGAAATCTCAGGTTTGTGCTGGGAGAAGGGAGGAGGGAGAAGGAAGGTCCACGGTCGACAGAACAGCAGAAAATGGAAAGAGCAGCCTGATTCCCTAATCAGAACTGCAAGGGGCTGTACTGCTCTGGGAGAAAACACAGGTCTAAAAAGAGCAAACACACAGCTTATATGTATCATTCATACATGTAAATACACCCCAAGTCCTTGCGTTTGGGATTTTTATCCATGGGGCAAAAGTAAACAAAAGTTACTAATGCTTCCTGTATTGGGAATCTGGAGGTGGCAAGGTTAAGTACTCTTAAATCCACAGGTGACACATTCAGGATTTGGTGTATATATTCTGCATTGCAGGAAATGTGGTATTACAACTCTGCAGTCTTTTCATAGTAGTAGTATCATAGTATCATCAGGGTTGGAAGAGACCTCACAGATCATCAAGTCCAACCCTTCACCACAGAGCTCAAGGCTAGACCATGGCACAAAGTGCCACGTCCAATCCTGCCTTGAACAGCTTCAGGGACGGCGACTCCACCACCTCCCTGGGCAGCCCATTCCAGTGTCCAATGACTCTCTCAGTGAAGAACTTTCTCCTCACCTCGAGCCTAAACTTCCCCCGGCGCAGCCTGAGGCTGTGTCCTCTCGTTCTGGCGCTGGCCACCTGAGAGAAGAAAGCAACCTCCCCCTGGCCACAACCACCCCTCAGGTAGCTGTAGACAGCAATAAGGTCACCCCTGAGCCTCCTCTTCTCCAGGCTAAACAACCCCAGCTCCCTCAGCCTCTCCTCGTAGGGCTGTGCTCGAGGCCTCTCACCAGCCTCGTTGCCCTTCTCTGGACACGCACCTGTGCTTCTCAACAGGTGCTTAAAGGACAACTATTTGTGTTATCAGGGTCTGTGGCTTGAACAGTGTTACCATTTCACTAAGTAAGAGTGGAAAACTGCCAGCCTGGATCTGACTGTAGGTAAGTCCCTTCAAGCTACTGCTTCACACACATGTATAGTATCATGTGAAGCTGCTGTGGAGGTACCTGGACCAGTGTGGTTTGTGCCCTAATTGGCAAGATGGTTGGAAAGAAATTTACTTCATCCTTCTGTTCTCGTCTTGAAATAATTCCTGCCTCAAGTGGCACAAATGTCTTGGGCTGAAGGAGGAAATTCTACCTCTTATTTCTTCCCCACTTCTCCCTTTCTGTTTCCACCATAGGACAAGCTGTAGCTGCTGCCAAAGAAAACATGGCATTTTTTTTACCTTGAGGACATTCCCCTTTGAACATCATAAGTCAATAGCAAACAATGGAGTTGAAACAGCTTTGCAAATAAAAGGTCACAAGAATTTTTCATAATGGCAAATAGACTATCTACAGGCAGGGATTGCTTCTAGCTCACGAACAACACTACAGGTGCTTGCAAACACACTTCACTTGGAGCTGAACTAGTCTTTGCTGAGATCTTGCATGGTCCCAGTGATGTAACTCCAGTTCATCCTCCCTCCAGCCATTCTGTAATCACCTTAATTGTCAGGTCTTAAGAATAATAGATTTTAAAATTCTTTGGGAAGGGAAAGCATAGCCAAGCAAACTGCAGGGTGTCCTGACATAGCAGCTCAGAAGTTGAGCAGCACACAAAGTAGGGGAAAGGAGAAGGGCCATGTGATACTGGAGAGCTTCAGGGAGAAGAGCTGAGCATGTGATAGGCTCTTGATGGAGCTGTGCAAGCTCTAGCCAAAGGACAAATGAGCAATGCAGAGAGCCCTTGGCCATACGAGAGGCCTCCATGGAGACTTGGCAGGATGAGATTCAGCAACAGCAGGAGCCATATGTTTTCTAGGCCCCTGCTATCTGTCTGCGCATACACCCAGCCCTGCAAGCACAGCAGCATCCCATGGGGTCACGTTCCCATGTGGCCACCCTCCCCTCTACTGCCCAGATGTCCCTTTCATTTAACTCCCCTGCAGCAACAGCATCACTGCCACCTCCACAAACACATTCTAGTGGTCTTCCCTCTCTCTTGCCTCTCAGAAGTGGAGGGGTTGGCAGGAACTCTGTGGTATCCAGTTTGAGTGCTGCTGCAATGAAGAGAATTACTGAACTCTTAGTCCCTAGACCAGAGGTGGAAGGTGACTCAAAAAGCATTCAGTGGGAAGAATGCTGGACAAGCAGTTACTGAACAAGCTTTCTGGCATTAACCCTAAACTAGAATAAAACCCCTTAAAATTGTGCATAACAAAATAATTTTCCTGTTGGAAATTAGGAGAGTTTAAGCACGCACTCCAGACCTCTGGCATTCATCTCCCCGAGGATCCTCTATATAGGTGAGCCTTCAGCAAAGGGGGAAACTATGATTATCTGCATTTTTCTCTATTCCTGGGGCAGTGGAGGAAGGCAATCAGGGGCATAGGTTGAAGGCTCTGAACTCTCAGGGCAACTCATTATGCTGAAAGTCAACATTGTTTTAATTTCATAATAAAAACTGCTTTGGATTACTGAAGAGTTTAGCAGACGCAAATCAGAAGAGCTGGTGACTAGAGGTGTAGTTGAGCACTTGCTCATTAAAAGAATTAACCCTATCACATCTTTCACATATCCCCATCCTGCCAACTCCCGTGGGAAGCTGCCCAACAACACCATCACTCTCACTGCCTGCAGCTTCTCCCAAGATTTCAACACCTTTCTGTACATTCACTCTTGACCTGAAGTGCCCAGTATGGGAACATTCCTCTAATCTTACCTTCCCTTCTCCTTACCTACTTAATAAATCATGGTCAGTCAACACTTTCTCCACAGGGTGGATAAAGCAAACCTGTGAGTTTGGCTAACTGCAAGAACACACTCAAATACACTTAAAAGAGGTAAAGCTAAGAACAAAATATTTGTAGATTTGAAATGTAAGACTTCAGATTTTACACATGGGACTTAGAGTGGTGGAGGAAACTGGTAGTTAAAGGTCACTGATAACTGGGAGCAAAAAAAAAGTGATAGTATTAAGTATAAACTATTTCATTTTACAGTTTTCAGTGTTCAACATGAAGTGACAAATGGTTTATAGATACTGTAGCTTAGATTTTAGCATAGACTATCCAGCCATAGAATCACAGAATCATAGAATCAGTCAGGGTTGGAAGGGACCACAAGGATCATCTAGCTCCAACCCCCCCCTGCCATGGGGGGGGGGATCTACTCTAGATCAGGTTAGCCAGTGCCCCATCCAGCCTGGCCTGAAAGACCTCCAGGGGTGGGGCCTCAACCACCTCCCTGGGCAATCCATTCCAGGCTCTCACCACTCTCATTCAGATTAGTCTAAAAAACATAAACCACCTCAACATTTCCAGAAAGAGACAGAAATGACCAAGTGTAATTGCTAAACTGCACCATATGAATAACTCTTCCCCCATAAGGTGAACGTGCTAATTATCACAGAGATGTTTAATAAGTTCATACCCCACCAGACTAGGCACACTGTCTCCTTTGTTTTTAATGCAGGCAACAGTAATATAATAAATATTATATACAGAGAGTGAAAAGATGCATGAAGCTAATTTGAAAAGGGGCCAAGGGACTTTTTTTGGCAATTACTTAGCATAAGGAGTAAGGTATATGGTGAATAGATTAGATAAAATTAGTAGCTGTCAACTCAGTATTACCTGATGACAGAAATTGCAGCTTTATCTCTTTCCTATCCATGCCTCCCACATATCATGTGCCTCATTAGGATGCTATGGACAGAACACACAAGAAAAATATCAACCTCAAACCATCAGAAAAAGCCATTTAAAAAAAACCAAACAAACAGGGAAAAACTCCTGCCAGACTTGGTCACAAAGTTTTCACTTGATTGCAGGGCATAATTATGTACTGTCCTACACTGTCACAGCATCTGAGGAATGAGAAAGTCCATGCTGTAATCAGGTGCCCTGCCAGTCAGAAATGCCTCCCTACCTCCAAACACGTGTGCTTGAGTGCTGAAAAAACTAGCAAGAGCCACAAATTAAAGAGAACAAATGACTCAGGGAAGTGATTGGCCAGTCAAGATCTGGCTAGGTTAAATTTGGCTTCATTAAATTAGATGTCACAGAAGCATAGGGTTTGAGAAAACACTAAAAACACCTTTGCCAAATGTCTGAAGGAGGAAGACATTGCTCTTAAGGCTACACAGTCTTGTGATACAGCATCTGATACACCAGTGTATGTCCACAATCTCCAAAGCTCATTGTCCCAGCCATCTTTGTGGGGAAAATCTGTGGTATTAAACTGCTTTTCCCAACTCTCCAGGTTCCTCCAGCTAAATTCTTGCATGGAAGTTTTAGTTTGAGTCACAAAAGCATGAGGAGCAAATGAGGAAAGACCCTGAATGGTAGAACAGTCAGTTCAAAACAAGCCCAAGGGCCAGCACGTGGTGACACCACATAGGTCCTTGCTACGTACATAATAAAAACTGCTCAGAAAGCATTTAGGAGAATAGTAAATATGAACAAAAATGTTTTCTACCCAATCATGATGAACAGAAGTCTCCAGCAGATTTACCAAATGGTGCAAAAAATTCCAGTAAAATTTGCTGGTTTGCCTTAAAAGGAAGAATATGAACACATCAAAGCTTGACTTTGACCGAGTAAGACATTATTGTTCTGGCCCTCAAAAGATGACTGACTTTGAAATGGAATTAGCTGAGCCTTCATCCACATTTGGAAAGGTAATAGGGAGCCAAATCACAGGACACACACTCTGTAAGGCAGTTTAGATACTGCTGATCGTTTTCCTACCTGTATTATGAGGGTACAGCTGTTGGCACTGAATGCATCCACAGGCTCAGAAGGCTTTCAGGAGCTTGTCACATTCTTTTCAAGTGGATCATTAAGGGTGGTGTACGTAATGGATGGGTGGAGGAAAATTATCTGAATGGGAGATTAGAAGTGATTCAATTTGGGGAGATAACCTGACTTTTTGTCTTGGTAAGACTACAGTTCCACCACGTGAGTTGACACTGGCATCTGAGGCTACTCGGCAGTTTCAGGTACAGATACTGTTGTGCAGATGAAAAAGAATAGCATGATAAAGTTTCTCTTTGTGAACCATAAAGGTATAATTCCGACACGATGATGGCTGATGTAATCAACATTTTCATGAGGAGGATAGGCTTAACAAGGCAAACCAAAGCTTTTTACAATGAACCTTTTGAATTCCCCTGGACTTGAAGGGTTCATCACTGACAACCAGAGTGACAAAGATAAAAGGAATGGAAACTGTTGCTGAGACCATTTTACAATGGCTCAGGAATCTTTTCTAGTCAAAAGACCTCTATGGTGGGCTTCAGAAGAAAACTTGGGAGGGAAGATATCTTCTAGGTAAGAGTCCTCTATGGTGGTCTTCAGGAGAAAAAAATGTCAGAGGGAAGACATCTTCTAGGCAAAAGACCTCTAGGGTGGTCTTCAGTGCAATCTACTTTCCTCAGAAGAAGAAAACTTGAGAGGGAAGACCTCTTCTAGGCAAAAGACCTCTAGGGAGGTCTTCAGTGCAATCTACCTTCCTCAGCAGAAGAAAACTTGAGAGGGAAGCCAGTGTTGAAAATTTAATTCCAAAGCTGTAACTATTAAAATAACTAAATTAGCTGTGAGAATGCAATAAGCTCATTCCATAGCTTCCACACAAATGCAAAGCAGATAGTCAAAGCTTCCTACTGCTGTTGCATGGACAAGTGGAGCTGTCAGGATTGTTTGGGGAACACTGACTGACCCGGAAAGGAAAGTGTTGTATTGACGCAAATGCGACCATGGTGCTTGTCGTAGTGCAGTTCTAAACCCAGCGCTTCTTTGTGCCTTCCTCATTCTGTTTTGCAGCTGATTTTGTTATTTATTTTTAAATACCCTTTTGACTATCTCCCAGCAGAAGAGGGAAAGAAACAGGAAAAGCAAGAAGGGGGAGAAACCAGAGAAGGACAGCTGAGCCATCACCTCCTCTGGGCCAAACCCTTAGGTCCAATTCACCCTGTGCTACTGCCAGCCACTTACATCACTCATAGCAAGAAACACAGCAGTCCAAAGTGGTGTGCTCAAGACTTGCAGGAATATTGCTTACTCCCAGCTCGTCCTAAAAGCTAAAGAGAAACTCCTTTTTATTTCTATCTGTGTAGCTGCAGAGCACTGTTTCAAAGGAATAGCTTTCAAACAAACAATGAGCCATTCAAAGACGCAAATCTCAGGATTTGCTACCCTGGGAGTTCTCACACAAAAATCCTCTCGAATCCTTGAAAACTTGCTCCTGAAAAAGGTGTATGCTGCTTTAATATACGTCCTACGGCAGCACAAACAACCCTCATGTAAACACGGGGACATGAGCACCATGAGTAACAACTCTGTTTCCATCAGAAGCCCTTTTATCCTGCGTAAGAAGTCTGCACGCTAATAGATGTCCTAGGCTAATGCTAACTAGCTACAGCTGGCTGCCGGCTATAAAAAGCATTAATGAAAACATAAATACTAACTTCTCTGCTTCCCCCAGCCCCTGCGTCAAGGCTGCGCAAAGGCATCACTTTCCAAGTGGTCTGTGTGAATGAACTGGCTGCCCTGAACCAGCTCGCTCTGGTTCTCCGCAGTTTGTTTACCGAACAGCCTGTGCGGAGCCAGACCGAGCACGGGGGACGCAGGGGGAGACGCACACCACGTGGGCCCCGCCGCGCCCAGCGGATCCTCCCGCAGCCCTGACGGCTGGCAGGAGGGAAGGACACAGCCGCGAACCCAGGGGCTGACCCATGGGCATGGAAATGTCGGTGTGCGCTGGAGCTGAAGGCAGCCCGTGCGCTCCGTGCAGCGCTCAGCTCACTCATGATAAATACTGTGTGTTGGGACACACGGGGAGCAGAGCAGCGGCACTTCGTACTGCACACTTCACACTGCACACTTCACAGCCCCAGGCACTCTCGGAACTTACTACAGGATTTGTATTTTCATTGCACCAAATAGGAAACAAAGTAGCACAACCCCTCAAAGACCCAGATTTATCTGCCCTGGTGAGGCCTGACCTCAAATACTGCAGCGCTGAGGCTGGAAAAGACCTCTGAGATCATCGAGTCCAGCCTATGACCTAACATCACCACATCAGCTAAACCATGCCATCAACTGCCACATCACGATGAAGCTGGTGAGGGCCCTGGAGCACAGCNCAAAGCCTGGATGAGGCACTTAGTGCCATGGTCTGGTTGATTGGACAGGGCTGGGTGCTAGGTTGGAGTGAATGATCTTGGAGGTCTCTTCCAACCTGGTTGATTCTATGATTCTTAAAGACCTCCAGAGATGGTGACTCCACCACCTCACTGGTCAGTCCATTCCAGTGTCTGATTACCCTTTCTGTGAAGAAGTGCTTCTTAATATCCAACTTTAATGTTCCCTGGTGCAGCTTCAGAGCATGGCCTCTCATCCTGTTGCAAGTTGCCTGTGAGAAGAGCCTGACCCCCACCTGACTACAGCTAATAAGGTCCCCTCTAAGGTCTCT
The DNA here is from genome assembly GCA_013400475.1 of Tricholaema leucomelas. Taxonomy (NCBI): domain Eukaryota; kingdom Metazoa; phylum Chordata; class Aves; order Piciformes; family Lybiidae; genus Tricholaema lacrymosa; species Tricholaema leucomelas. The sequence continues at coordinate 559,660 of WAAF01004086.1, read as the reverse complement.
AGTCTGGTGTGACCTTTACAAGCATTTAAAAATGAATTACCTGACTGCAGTTTGCTGGTTTGTTGAAGTCACAGCATCTAAATGAGATGCGGCAGCTCTCTTTTGCTTGGAGTTCTCCCCTTCTCCTTAGCGCATGTAACCTGATTTCTGACTGATTTCTGACCAATTCACGAGCCTGGCAGAGTCCCTCCCCACTCAGACTGCTGAACAGCAGGCTGAGAGCCATGGTTTCTCCTGAATGTTGAGGCATCCACTTCAAGTGCCTCTTTTCTTAGGATGTTACTGCCACAGTTCTCCCTCAATCCCTGGCAATCTAAATACAGATGACGAGTCAGATAGACAGCAGCACTAGGGTATAGATGTGAACTCCTACCACAGATATTGTCAATCGTGGCCAAACAGTCCAGGATGCAGCGAGAAAGCTTTGGCAGTTTGTAGCTCCCTCGCAAAGGAAATAGGCACTTACAATAAAATAAAGAAATGAAAAGCATCTTAACAAAGACTGGCCCCTGGATGGGCTTTGCTAACAGCCTCTTGCACTTCCCATTTACACTGTATCGCTATGGCCAGTTAATTTATAGCTCTATACTGAAGATGTGACATAACTTGTTCCAATCATTTATCTCCTTGCACGTCTTTCCTCAAGTCACAGAGAGTTTACAAATGTTTGCATTTGTTCAGAAGCAGGGGAAAATGCAGAAGCCCATCATCACAGGACAAAGACAGAACATCTGTAGCTGTCACAACTAGATCCTATTTGAGTTCAGCTGCAGGAAAGGTTACTGCCTCGGAGAAGAAATCCACAGCAGAACTACCCTAGGCTGAAGGGAAATTAATGAGCTGCCAGAAAGGTAACTCACCCAAAATGGTATTTTAGTACCTTATGACCTCATATTCCTCACATGAGGAACTCTGCTCCATGCGTTAATTTTTCTCCCATGACTTAGCATGCTCCCCCATGCTTGGGACTCTGCTTCCATGATCTCAATCACGCTTCCCACCTCCGTGAAGCTGCGACTCCAGTGCAGTCTCTCATCCCACCTCACTAATGGTGCCTTCCTTTGCAGTTCCCCTCTTTGCTCATTCACAAACAGCAGTGAATGTCTCCTTGCTGGTGGAGTTCATGTAGTACATGCTGAACCAGGACCACTGACTGCACAGCTGTGTAAGGGACAGTAGCCCACTTCCAGGCAGGCACTCCTAACTGTGCTTGCCTGTGGTCTAGAGCAGCTGGGGAACTACCAAGAAATACAGAATAATTTTATGCTTCTATCATCTACTTAAAGCAATCTTCCTGGGTAAGGATGATGATGCTGTATAGGAGAAGACAAGATGAGATCACATAGTGACAGCACAAGTTCCAAGTGTCAAACTGCAGCACAAGTGCATGGGAAGTTGAAACACTGTAGAGGCTTCATTGCATTTGGCACTGAAACTCCATTCCTACCTGCTACCTACATTTGGGTGTATGTGCAAGGCAGCAGACAATCACTTCCTGGGCAGAGGACCCAGCATGAAGCCTGCCTGCTGCTTTCACTTCCCTTTTGACCTCTTCCCTTCCACTGCTGCAGACACAAGGAAGGCTTACAGGGAGCAATCAATATCCTCACCCTATTCCCAGGTGGCTATATCAAGTCAGCTCTCAGATGCAGCCCTTACACCTCTAGTTGCATAGATCAGTAAGTGCCTCTGAGCTGGAGCAAGCAGCTGCACAAAGATATTTACAGTTGGCTGGTGAACTGCCCAGTGGTTCAGATTAGCACATCCAGAAGGGCAGGATCAGGAGCTGCTTCTGTGAGATCCTTCTCAATGACTGACACACCACCAAAAGTAACAAGTGCCAGAGCAGGGAAATCACTAATACAGACAAATAATCCTTGAACTCCATATAGAGAATCCTGTTACCATGTGGTACTGAATGAAAGAGCCCACAACACAAATACAACCAAAAATTACACCCTGCAACTTCATGACATCATTTTTGGTCCATGTAAACGTGCAATCTCTTTGAAATGCATTTTGCATTCAGTTCTAGCCTTAGGCACTTGTAAAGTCTCACACTGCAGCCAAACACAGGCCAGACCAAGCCTCAGTGAGTTACAAAACCACTCTGAACATATATCAAGCAGTATGTATCAGGTGAATAATTTCCTTTTTTCTTACTGTAGAACTAAAGTTACAAAAATACCTGAAATCTCCGTTCACTACCACTCCACTGGAGTTCTTACGCTGTGAAGTTCAGCGAATCTCAGAATTGTCAGGGCTGGAAGGGATCTCAAGGATCATCCAGTTCCAACTCCCCTGGCCATGGGCAGGGACACCTGACACTAGGTCAGGTTGCTCAGAGCCCAAATCAGCCTGGCCTTAAAGATGTCCAGGGCCTCTGCTCCTCACTATTCTTGTTTGAGGAGTACATTCTATGTTCCAGCAATATTGTCTCTCAAAGTCTGTCTTGGCTTAATTATGACAGCATGCCCATAATTTTAAAACCATATAGGACAGTATAACCCTGACTCCATACTCTCTAGAGCAAAAGACCTCCTTTTCCCCCAAAGAGTAAGAGTATGTTCTTACCACCTCTCCAAGAAATACTGATTTGTTATATCCAAACTTTTGCAAAGCTGATGGCAGAAAGTTATTTCTAGGAATCTGCCTGTTCAGAAATGTGCTGCTATATTAAATCTATGTTGATGTTTCTTTACACATCCACTGATGCATGCAGATACTTAAGGTTATGCATACAAAGAGTGTTTACCTGCCTAAGCTGCACAGAAATAATGTGCAATATTTGGGTGGTTAAGTTTCCCTCCCAACTGTTAGCTCCCTGTGTGTCCCTCTAGGTATTTCTCACATTTATCATTACTCCTGGCCCTTGCCTTATGTACCATGGTAGCAGGAAAACAAACCCCAGAGACACAATCTGGCTTTTAAAAAAGGTTTGGAGAGCTCCAGCACAACTTCAGGGGGTCATGTCGTCAGTGGAAGATACGGGTGTGAAACTCACATGGAAGATTTCTGTTCTTGGTTCTCTCAACCACATAACTTTCAGAGATATAAAAATTCAAGGGGAAGAGAGGTCAAAATGAAGGCAAAGATTCCATACCTTTTACGTAGGCCACCTTAGAGTAATTCTTGACAAATAACAGGTGCTGGAAAATTACTATTCCTGGTTTAAACAGACAGTGTACAGCAGCACATACCTTGATTGTGGCTCTGGGGCAGGAAAATTACCTCTTTAAGTTGTCCACTTTCTACTCCCTAGACTGGTCTCCACCACAGGATAACATAAGCCCCCCATTTACAGATTCCCTTGAAAACAATCACTTGGGTGGATACAGCCATGAAACAGACAGCTGTGGGAAATGAGATGTTCAGGTGCAGTAAAGCTTCCCCAGCTTTCAGATCATCAGATGTGGGATGGTTATAAGGTAAGTGGTGGTGAAACTCAACTCTACATAATGCTGCTTCCATACCTTTATCTGTCTCTCTATACTATTTACTTATCTCTGCAAGCTCCCTATCATGGGGAACACATCAGAAAGTAAAGCTACTCCTCCTTGACCAAAAAAAAACCCTCTTGGGGTGTTGCATGACTATCTTCTGAGGACATATGGGTACTTTGCAGATCAGTCTAAGTGTGTAGGGAGCAAATAAAAGCCAGCAGCTAGTGTCTTCTTCCTGCCAGCTGCACACAGTGCTGGCCATCTGACAGTTGGTTTCTGCGCTGCCCATTTGCTTTCCAAAGAGACTGAATCCCTCTCACATGTGTGGTCTCTGCTGGCTACTGACTTCGTGAGACTCTCTTCTGTATCAGCAGCTTTTACCACTGGCTTGAGATATCTCAGAACAATGACAAATTGTTTGGTTGCCTGTGCCCAGTGCAGGGTTGAATAACAGCGGTGCATGCAGAGGGGTCCTTTAGGTTTTTTCCCCCTATGTTCTGGGTGTATCAGATAACAGAGCTTTCACCTTGCCCTTGGACAGAATAGGATTATGTAAATATTTAGCACTGAAAAATAAATGGGAATGTCAAGTTAACAAATTGGTGTACTACTACAGTGGCACTGAAAGAAGCCTAAGTTCCATCTATCTGTCTGCAACAGCACCAGCAGAGAAATAGACTTTCAGGGCAACAGCATAGGGAAGCTACACTCTTAAATTATAAAACAATTTAATGTCTCAGCTGGACAATGTTATACCAAAGATGTTTTTCCAACAGTCTTTTGTGTTTACTCTGTTTTGGTGGCTTCACTACAGAAATACAAATCAAAAAGTGTGAAGGCAAAAGTGAATAATCCAGGAGCTGGGGAGCTTTAACTGTGAATAAAATAAAGGGGGGGGGGTGGGGAAATACTTCAAAGCAAAAGCAGGTTACTAGACCTTGAGCCACAGCTGTTAGAACTATTACAAGTCTGTCAAGTAGCAATCAGACTACTTTGCAAGAATATCAGAAGCAGCATCACTTCAGAGAAGGATCTGAAAAGGGGAAATCCAAGAAAGCTCATGGAGTACTCTCTACTGCACTTCAGTTACCTCTTTCCTGTTTATTTCCCTCTTGAAAAATCACATCCCAAAGACATAATGTAATTTTTTAAAACTTGCATTTATGACCATTCCATTTAAAATGTTTTGTTGAAACAAAAAAAAAAAAATAAAAATCAAGCACAAAAAACAAATGGAATGCTGTAAACAGATTTAGCTCAGCCACAAAAAAACATTCTGACAGATGTTAGCATCTGTGAACATGGATCTTTCACAAAGTCTTTTTCCAGTCTGGGCTCTTTTCAAATAAGAATACCTCCAGGGTTTGTTTTTTTGGTGGTTGTTGTTGTTTATTTCAATATGCTTTAGAAAATTTCAGCTAGGTTCTCCATACCAGAAGGGTGACTTTTCAATAGATTAGTCCACCTACTGGAATGCTATTTGCAGCACCTGACACTCAACTTGTGCATGCTGCTTGACAGATTAACCCATCGACTAGATGTGTACTAAGATAAACAGCAAAGATTATTAGGTTAAGAAAAAGAGGGGGAAAAGGACATCCAGCTCTGAACTGAATTTATTCTACTGGATTACCACTTGCCAATAAAACTGTTTTACACAGAATTACGTAGGAACAGACTTCTCAGAGACTTGTAACTTGCTAGAGTAAAATGAATCCCAGCAACTGACTATCACGTTTCTGGGGGCCTGCACAGAAAGAGAAATGTGACTTGCCCCACACTTCCATTTCTTCCAGCCACTCAAACAAGTCCTCATCTCTTCCATATATCGTGCTCCACGAGGCTTCTGCTTGCATGGTAGCAGACTTTGCCGCTTCTCTAAGGTATGGCAAATGGAAAACAAACTAAAGGACAAAGGCAAAAGAGCTCTTTTTTGATGATTAGTGCATAGAGGCAGATCGTGTTATTGTTTGAAGTAGATGTACTGCCTTTCTTTTGTTGTTGGACCAGAAAGTTAGAGCAGGCTGGAGCTCTAACCTTCAGGTAGGAATTAGGTCAAAACATGCCAAGAGAAGCGAATGGAAAAGTTCTCTAAGCACCCACAAAGACCTTAAATTGCAGATTCACAGCTGTGGCTTGCATTGCTTTGTATTAGCAGTGGTCAGCTTGTCCTTCTTCACAGACAACACCCTTTTCTGTCCAGCCTCCTCACCCCAATCTTTTGAGCACTCTGACCAGTTTAACTGCCTAACAGTCCTACAAACGCATCTATTTTAGTTTCACTGACTGCCACACGACCAGCCCTGTCCTTCAAGGCACAAAACTGACCGGCTCTATTTTTTACTGAACTCACGTGGCCCTGCTCAAAACAAACAGACACTGGCAAGAGCAAAATCCAAATTATACACTGCTTTGTCCCAGGAACACAAAGTACAAGGCCGATGCAGTGAGTCAGACACCTCAGCGCCAGTGAGCTCCTCAGGTTGACAGGAGTCTCTTTGGGATCCTCATATGTGTAAGCCAGGCCTTCCCCCCCAAAAAATAGTCAAAATAATTGAGTTTAGACAAACATGTGTTGTGTCATTAGTAAAAGTCTCTCACCAGAGAGGAAAAGGCAGCAAAAAGTATGCCAGGAATGCTGGAAATAGGCAGACAGTCAGGGCGAGTCATATTTGCTTCAGTTTTTTTTTCTTTCCCCCATGAAACTCCTCCAGCATGAAAAGTCCATTTGCAGAAGCAGTTAATTATGGGGGAAAGGCAAATGATTTGACAGTCACGCAGGGAACGTGGGACCAAGTTATGTACAACAAGAGCCAGAGAACTTCTCGCTCTCTGTAACCATTTCTTAGCATCCTTGCAAAGTGCTATAGATACTTGAGCTAAACAGACTTAAACCCATCAGAGGTACCTGTTTGTCTGTCAGGAAAAGGCCATATTTTATAATGTGCATTTATGAGCAATAAAAGGTAGATGCATACACCCAACACCTTAATTTCAGTGCTTGACTGGTGGTAGCTTTAACCAATTAAAACAAATCGGTTCCCTTACAATGAAAAGAGAGGTTTCTGCCACAACTTGCCAGTCTCTTTCTAGAAACTGAATGCCTTGAACAAATGCATCACTTCCCCTGTTCCCCATTTAATTTCATGCCTCTTTTCAGCTTACTGTGTTTTGTGGTGCTTCCCTGTGGCAACATCTAGGTTTCCTGTGAAGAGTGTCATAGGAGTGCCACAAAAGAAGATATACAATAAGCCAGCCTGTCTAAAAAACAAATCGTATCATCTACCTTGATAGCTAATTAGAAACTTCTGATTAGGAAACAATGACTTGGCTCACTCATCTCGCCTCGTGAAATACAAACCTGGCTTTCATGGCAGTTTTACTTTACAAAAAGAAGTTTACAAAAGAAGGAGGAAAAAAAAAAGGAGGTTTTTCTTAGTTACAAAAGAATGAGCCATCGGTGGGTTCAAAGGGTTGCCAGAGGGCGTTGGACCCTTTTGCTCACTATCAGGTGACAGACAGAGACATTTTCGATAGAGAAGAAAAAGTCTCATATGGATGCTTATCAGCCATGGAAATAGCAGCTGATAAAACAGTAGGAGGTGTTTTCCATTCCTCAGTCTTTAAAAGAAGGGTTCCCTTTCCTCTTTCCAAAAGAGAAAGTGGGTTGATTTTTCTCTTCAGGACTCAAAACAGTCTGACAGCTGCAAAGGGGAACCACCAAGCTTGTTCGCTGAGCTGGGACATGTAGATGATTTGAGGAACTTCCAAGAAGCCAGCTTAACAACTGCACATGAGAATCTCCAGCTACAGAATGTACTCAGAAACAACACTCTCCTTTTTTGTTTTATTTCTATCTCAAGTTTGACATAAAGAAGTGCAATCTGAGATTTCTGTTTTCTCTCACCCCATTCCTGTGGAGGGTGTGTGCTCAGGCAGGTTAAGTACCTGAAGTTGTGTGACTGCAAGTGCACTTCTGGTTAGAAGCTAGAAAGGAAATATGGAGATATGGTTTGAAATCTGCTAGAACTGATGCTGTGAGGAATCAGTTTGAACCACAGAGTGTCAGCTGCCCTGACTTTTGTAGCCCCCTGGAAGAAAATCTATACAGGGGAACACTCTCCTCAAAACTGCTCATTGTTACAGGGCTGGTAAAATACTTTTCCTCTTAATTATGTATATTTATGCATTATAGCAAGAATGAACTAGGTATAAAGGCACAACAAGGTACACTGATTCATTTAAAAAAATGATAAAGCAAGTTCAGGTCAACATAACTATTATGTGTAAAGGAGCTTTTAGTAAATTCCAGGGACAAGGCTGTTGATGATGACTTTCCTGTGGGTGATGATCAAGCTTGCTTTTAGGAACGAATAATCTTCCTAAATTCCTCCTGACAGAATTTATTGATCAGTGAGTGCTGTTAATTATCCAGTGGCTTACAAGGTAGCAAGACAGGATTTCAAAAATTCAGGAAGAAGGACCTGTGAGCATGCTGCTATCCACCAGCAGAGTACCTTAGAGAAAGTCAAACTCTTCAAACCTTTGAAGGAGCCTTTCAAACTCTATTGCAAATTGCACCTGGAGAGTTCTCAATGGGACCTTTTAAACTAATTGCACATCTTCATTCAGGTCCTAAACGTTGCAAGAGGAGAGATCTAGCATCCTAGAAGGCAGACTTAGAAGCTTTATATAAGCTCTGCCACGGTAATTCACTTTCCTAAGCTCCTCAGTGAAAAAACAATCAAAAGTACCTCATCTTTCAAGATTTTAAGGCAGCGTGAACCAAAAGTTGGTGCAAAACCAAGGGAAAAAAATAGACACAGTGGTCTCAGACACAAGAGAAAGATTTTGAAACCAGTCTTTGAAATCAGTCAGTCTTTGGTTAATTATCATAAAAGGATAAGGAAAGAATTTGACAGTTCAGCACTGATCAGAAGGGAAAACTGTCTGCTATACCTTTAGTACTGAAGAAAACAAAGTCTCGTTCTTGATTCTCTGCTCTGAGAACAGAATCATGCTAGGATGTAAAGACTAAAACAGAGGAGGCTAAAATCACTGGACTGAAGCTGTAGGCTCCACAGACTTTGCACATAAGATATGTGTAGTGGTGTTAATGCTTGAGCACCAGATAACTTTTACTGCAGAGGAGCTAAACTGCTGTAACCTTCAGACTTCCAGAAGCCAACAGGAGCTTTTCCCAGCAGCTTCAAAAAGGAAGACTGCAGGTGTACACTTATGTTGTATACTTATGCAAAGCCCTCATTTTAGGAAAGTCTTCAGTTTCTCCATCTCTTTGTATTTCTCTCTTGCATCAAAAGACCAGTCTCCGAGCAATAACTAGCAGAGCACACTGGAGACTGAAACAGGTAAGTGGGAAGTAAGTTATTCTGTGAAACTCAAGGAACAGTGTAAGATGATCATCATCAATGGTTTTAATTCATTTCCCATTACCTTAGTTTCAGTCTTCCTGTCATCTGTTGATGACAGGAGCCTTAGAGAGATCCTGCCCTCCTCTGGGCAGGACTACTTCTGTGTCACACTGTACCTATTAAAAAATGACATCATCTCCACCAAGAGCCCTGTGCCGTGCTGAGCATGCTTATCCCCTGGGAGCTGACAACTAAGAAAGACACTTCCAAAATCCTTCCTTTTCGGTTTCCTATATAAGACAGCCTCAACAGGAAAATTCCCAAGCATCTTAGTACTCACCTAACAATTGGTGGATCTGAATTTATGATGGGTGTTGCACAAAGAGGCCTGTTTCCTTGAAGGTGGCTTCTGCAACCTTCCCTTGCAGGCAAACAGTAGACCCTTTGGATAACGACTCGTATCTGTGCCTCTCTCCATCCCACTGCTCCCTGGCTTTCCACCATTTCAAGTAGAGAATCATTAACAGCTGAGGGATGCTGTTTTGAATCACACTTGTCAGGCATTTGTCGGCCACAAGCAACCTGGTGATGGAAAATACATTAACAAATATTTTAGGGGACCCTGAAACTATGTATTAGAGAGCAAAAACACAGCATGGAAAATCACTGCAGGAAGTGCAAAACCAGCTTCTAAATACTGCACCTAAACTAACTTGTAGACTAATGGCCAGCATTTATTGCAGGGTTTAATGAACACTCTAGAGAGTAAAGTACAGAGTGCTCTCCTCTATTTACCTGGTGCTCTGGATTGAGCTAATTCAATCCATGAGAGATGAGGGTGACAGCAGCAGGAAAACAGAACTGATACTAATATTTATGACTCCTCCCCTTGAATTTAGCTTATTTTCAGTTCTTTGCCTCTTCCTTCCTCTTCTACAAAAGGGGCAAAATCCATCATGAATGCTTCAGGACTTTCAGATTAAGCTGAAAATGAGCAAGTGTCTAAGTGTTACAGAGCGGCAAGTTTGGTCCTCAGATTTATACACTTCACTGCAAAATGCTTCATTGTAAAATAATTAGACTAATAATGAGAAGAATAAAACTTTAAAAGTACAAACCTTCATTTACTCTTTCACTACTTCCAAAACACATTTCAGGAATAAAATCTCCCCAACATTCCATTAAAAAATTTATTAGTCAAATTATACTCCATTATGCCTTAATCTCAATGAGTAATCCCATTCATTTTAATTCTAAAATAAAGCTCTCCTAGTAAAAATTGTCTGCAAGTACAGACCAGTGTAGTCCATATAAACAGACTCCTTCCCACCACAAGCCAAATCTCTGTTGTCACAATGAAACCTGTTTGTGTATAAAGCTGGGTGCCAAGAAAGGTTTTCAGAGCATTACATACTGAGCTGTAAATATTATCCACCAGTAGAGCAGAATTTGAAGTATTTGAAAGAAAAGTGTGGTGTGAGAGCTACACTTTATCTACAAAGGGCTTGCAGTAAAACTTGTCTAAGTTTGAAATGAAGTGGTTTTGTTTGTTAAGAACCATAAGGGGAACCAAGCAAATTGTTCTGGTTTTGTAATACCACAGCAGAAGCTTTTTACAAGGTTGAGTTGAAGCAAGAAAGGAGATTAGGATTTGATTTGTGTAACTTTTTCATTCCCAGTCCTGTAATGGATGTTACATATAAGGCAAATATAAAATGTTGATACTCAGCATTGTTCAGCAAACTTGCAGGGCCACACTTTTCAAGTATTAAGAATGATTTGGGGTGGCCAATATAAAGCCTTTACAGTAGCCTTACTTTCAGAAAGCCAGATCCCTTAAAACACCTCAGCTTGTAGAACCAGAGCTCAAGATATGCAGAGTCAGGAGTCATTTTAGTATAAATAAAGTCAAAATAGGAAAGAAAATAAACTGAAGGGGTGGGAAAGGAAGAGGAGTTTACCAACTGATGTTTTGTGGAAAGGATAATATCAATTAGAAAGTCAGTGAAGAACTAGGAGTGGGGACAGTGTTTATTTAAAAGAATATCTTGAGTGAGTAAGCAGAAAACAGATCTTATTGCAAATAAAGCTTAGCTATTCAGCTATAAGGAATAAAAGGGAAATTAATGAAAAAGCAAGCTACAATTACTATTTAGCACAGTAGTGAGACTTCAGTAAAATAAGCTCACAGCAGTTCAGCATTTGGATGGGCCAAAAGCCTCTGCTAAGGAAATATTATTAAAACAAACCCCGTGGATTATTCAGCCTTGGCTAAACGAAAGGGGAAACTTATCAGGTCAGTAATTTAGAATCTTTGCTTTTGGTATGATTTCCAAACATCTGCTCACCAACTTCTTACCAGGTGCTAAACTCTGAACCAAATGGACCTTACCTGATGAGCTGAAGGCTGCTGGGGTAACTCATCATCATCTAGTCTGAATGTCAGTGCCAGAGATATAATATTCTTCCTAATGAGCATCTTCCTCAGCCCGTGTGTGCTTGCTCTTGTTTCCGAATGGCCGCTGGGCAGCACCTTCTGACTGAAATAGGTATTCATGATCACAGGAACAGCTGCCTTCTTCAGAAGCAGTTTTTGCCTGCAAACAAAAATTAATTCCAATGGCATCAAATCCATTACAAGTTGAACTATTTTAAACTGTGTGGTGTGTTGTGTTGTTGAGAGGCTGCTGCTGGTCTCTTCTCATAGGTAAATAGTGATAGAATGAGAGGGAATGGCCTCAAGCTGCCACTCTGTAGGTTTAGACTGGATGTTAGGAAACATTTTTTTTCACAGAAAGAGTGGTCAGGCATTGGAATGGGCTGCCCAGGGAGATAGCTGGGTTGAGACACCAACCCTGGATGTGGTTTAAAGTTGTTTGGATGTGGTACTTGAGGATATGGTTTAAGGGTGAACTTTGTAGAGCAGGGATAATGGTTGGACTTGATGATCCTGGGGGTCTTTTCCAACCGGAATGTTTCTGTGATTCTGTATTTCTCTCCCTTTTTTTCTACAGCTATCACTAAAAACACTCAAGGGTGCAGTACCTAAATTGCAAATAACCCACCCCTTAGAGACATTCAGCTTGGATCAGCTCTGCTAGCTCAGGCATAGCTCAGGAGAAGTGGAGCTCCACTGCACCCAGAGACAACTTACACTACCATGAGGGTACTGGAACAGGTTAACCAGCGAGGTAACTGAGGCTCCATCCCTGGAGATATTCAGGGTGAGGCTCAACAAGGCTTTAGGCAACCTAGTTGAGGATGCACCTGCTTACTGCAGAGGAACTTGGACCATATGACCTTTTGAGGTCCCTTCCAACACAAATCACTCTATGATTCTGTCTGCTGAGCTGAGGAGCCCTGTGAATCCCATCTGGCTTCATACAAACACACTGTACACACAGAACCAGGAGCCCTGGCATGCAGTCACTGAAGTAGAAGCCATGACTGATAGATTATTGATCCTGCTCCATGTTAATTCAGGCTGCTGGCTCTGCTGGTCCCACTGTGACCCATTCAGACCAGGACATTCCCCCTCTGGTGAGCACTTCCCACTGACACAAATTCATTCTCACTGCAGCCAGCACCAAGCTGGCCCCTTTGCTCTTTCTCCTCTCATTTTTAGAAGCAAGATTTTACTCTTTCCCTACCATATGTTGTATATTATTTTGCCCTTGTGTTTGCTGCTGTCATAAACCTGCTCTCCAAGACCCAGTTTTGGTTTCTAGTGCCAAAGTAAATTCCCAAACAGCCTCACATGCAGCAATTTCTTGCCCAGCAGATTAAGGTAATGGTTGCAGTATTTCAAAACACAGAATAATTTAATGCCAAAGCATGTCTCAGAGTTGGGATTTTTTCATATGCTAGTATCACAATTACACATCTAGAAATACGCTTTTTATGCTCACAGGATAGAAATCTAATGAAGTCAGCTAACAATCAGCAATCTGATTTTCCAGTGACCATCAAAACAGAAACAAAAGTCACTTAGTGACTTTCTAGCAGGCTGTGTTTTTCTACTATGAGTTTTTTATCTCTTGGGAGTAAAACAAGCTCTCCTGCCTTGGCAGCAAAGCTCAACTGAGCTGAGTTCAGAAGTAACCCCAGGACTTCAGTCTCTAAATTGCTCACCAGTTGTCTTATGGAAGTGAACCAAGTTTTCACATCTATGACACTGCTTGTCAAAATGCAGAGTTAAAAAACAAAGCAAAACACTTAAAAAAAATAATACTGCTTATTTCTGACCTCAATCCATACAAGGTTATGCCCATGGTCTACTTTGTAACAGGCTCCTTCATTCTTTAGAGTGGATAGCTAAATGGAGTGAATGCATTCATGCTTTTAAAGGCACAGAAAGAGCTGCAGGCAGCATTTGTTTTAGAATGAGGACACAAACACAACAGGAAGATGATCTCTGCCTTTTAGGAAAAAAAAAGGCATACATTAAAGCTGAGCTTGGAACTTAAACCTATGAATCATACATGTAAATTATAAAAAGATCTATTGCTTCTACCTGTGAACACTCATGGAAGTTAGCATTTGAAATAGAAGGTTTGTAAAAAGTTCCAGCATAGAACTAAGGACTGAACTTCTCTCCATGTCTTATGGCCACGTGTGAGCTCTTCAGCTCTAAGTGAGCAGTGGCTCATCTCTAAGGGACACAAAGTCCCTTAGAGATGAGCCACTCCAGGTGGATTTGCTAATGAAGGTTCCAGTTAGGAAGAGCATGACAGCAGCTCACGAGGCTGCCAAAGAGACACTGCCTGATAATTTTCTGCATCACAGGCTTAAAACAGGAATTAGCTTAGTCAGCAAGCCAAGACATCTCTGATTTCTAAACTGTCACTACCCCCTTTTTTTTCCCTAAAGAACAAACGTGTATCTGAAGTTTGCCACAGAACAGTTTGGGCTGTCTTTATCTGCAGATGTGGAATGAGAATTTTAGCACCTACTTTCTTGAGACGTCTGTGTTCAGACCCAAAGTAAACAGGAAATCTCTCTGAACACGGGACTGTTACGTCACTAATGTCAGAAGAGTGTTTGCTTGATCTAAATCATCTCATTCTCTACCAAATACTGACGTTAGCAGCAAATTATTTGCAGGAACTCTGAGGTTTATGGGTTTATTTCTATGTTCCTGCTCAGATATGTGATCAGCTTTTTTTTTTCTTGTTGTTTAAGGCAGGTAGGTTTTACTGACACCCGAATTGCGTGTGCCATGGTTTTGCTCTAACTACACATCCCATGCCTCAAGTCCTTTTGTAGCCACTAGGAGCTTCCTGTCTCAGTGCTCACCATGTCACTGTCATTTATCTAATGCATCAATTAATGGCTACTTGACATTTCTGCAAAGCAAGGAGGGGGCATATACACACTTTCAGGAGAAGCCCCTTATTTCTTACCTGCTATTAAGTTCACTAAAAACACTCTCCTTAAGGAATCATTTGTTTTGCACCTGTAGAGGTGTCAGACTTAACAGTCTAGGTCAGAGGAATAATCACAAGAGCCTACTTGAATCTTCCCTGCTTCTCAATGGATTGACTCCTCACAATAGGAATGAAAAGGACCAGCAATAAATAGAACAAGTAACTAATTGCAGTGAAATAAATAAGACAGAAGTTTGCAATAATCTCATTGGTTCATGTGCAAGTAGATGGCATTATGAAAAAATATGATGTGATATGATGTGATATGTAATAATAGGTAAGGATATAATAATAAATGTTTTCTCTCTATATAACAAAGATATCATTAATATAATGTAATATCATAGAATCATAGAATTGTCAGGGCTGGAAGGGACTTCAAGGATCATCCAGTTGCAACAGGGACACCTCACACTAGATCAGGTTGCTGAGACCCACATCCAGCCTGGCTTTAAACACCTCCAGGGATGAGGCTTCCACCATCTCCCTGAGCAACCTGTTCCAGTGTCTCACCACCCTCATGGTGAAGAACTTCTTCCTAACATCCAGTCGGAATCTACCCACTTCCAGTTTTGCTCTATGCCTCCTAGTCCTATCACTACCTGACAAATACAAGAATGATATGATTATTCCCCAGGTTCATATACATATATACACAGAACTCACACTTCAATGTTAAGAACAGAATTACTACTATGATATGAATTAATTGAATGAAAACTCTTTCCTTTTCCAGAAACTCCTCCTAATATTGCTCAGCTCAGAGAAGTTCTGTAGGATGGGAATTTTCATCATCATCATGGCAGAATACTCTACACTGCTGCTGTGCATTGCTCACACTGTTCTCTTTGCAATAGAGGCAACCACGTTGGAAACACACACACTGAACCAGCTCAGTTTGTCTGCTTGAAAGACACAGATTAGGGCAAAGAAAGCCTATTAAGATGGAATCACTTCTTCAAGCAATCCCTGCAGCCCTGAGCTGCAGGTGTTGCCCCTGGTCCTGAGACACCAAAACCTATCACCTCAGCCTTCTGTATCTGTTCCAGCTACAGATTTGCTACAGCCAGAAGCAGCCCTGTTCTATAGGACAAAGAGCACACACTGTGGCATCCTCTTAACAGATGAAGTGTCAAGTGGGCACTTCAAGTCTTCTGTGAGCTCTCTTACATTTCTTCTCTCTGCTTCCAATATTTAAGAGCTAATGTTCAAAGAATGAGAGATGTCATTTCATTCAGCAAATCACAGAGAGACAATGGAAAGAAAATGAAGTTCCCTACAATCTTAAAGCATGCCAATCCTCTCTTGTATTTTCTGATTTTCCTCTTGTTCAGCAGAGTATGTTTAAATGTTGGATTAGCAGTCAACTTCCTTGATAACTGCCTTTAGAGAAAAGGTCGTCTGTAATGACCTGAAGCAGAGACTGTGAACTTTTCACACCACAGGGCATTTTTTTTCCTGGTATGTAGACCATCAGCAGTTGCCGTAACTGGTCACATGCTAAAGGAACATGAGGCAATAATGTTATTTTTTTTCTTTTCCAGCAGCAGCTTGCTTGCTTCTCTCTCCGAGGACGTAACTTGCTTTTTCTCTTCCTCCCTCCTGTGATGAAATGGCTATCCGGCAGCGCAGAAGCAGGAGATGTCCTTGCCTACTCCTCTGCTAATCGCGGTCTATCACCATGTGAGCTGCCAAGCACTGCAGAAACTCACAGCGTGGCACAGTGTACAGCAGCTGAAGCTTCAGCTCAGGCAGGGTCCCAGTCCTGCTGCTGCCTAGCTGGCAGCTTTGCGCTGCGGTCTGCCTTGCGCATCCAGAGGCTGAGCCCGCCAGCAGTGGTGCCTCTGTGGCAGCAGCTCGCGCAAAAACCACAGGCTTCCGCTCCCTTCTGCTGACATCAAACAGCAGCCATGGTTCATGAACTCGAGATGACTCTGGATCACTTTAAATTACAGAACATATTTTTTTTTGCTTGCTCTCCCTGGGTATTTTATTGGTTTTTTCCTTTTCTTTGACATGGTGAAAAGTGCCTGGAGCGTTGGGGTGAGCAGTGCGCTGCATTCACTGAGACTAATGTCTTAGTGACCTACAACGTGCACTGTAATTATCAAACAGGCAAAGTTCAAGTCTCAGAGCAACGATTTCTGCGTAAAGAAGGTTTAACATCCACCAAGTAGAACAACAGTAGTAGTGCACAAAGGGTAAGAGCATGCCAGAGCATGAGGAATCAACCCCCTTAGGAACACTGTACAGAGGCCCTCCCTAACTTCCTTGGAATCACTTACTGTGTCCAGCAGGGAGGCAGTTGATGCCTCTCACTTAGGGTTAAGTGCCATTTACAATGTTTTTCCTGTGAAAAACATGCCCAAGAAATACCCAAGCACTGAAATAATGTTAATAATTGGAAAATCCAGCAGATTTCCCAAATCTAGACAGATCTCTGCCCATCTGCTACCTGAGGATGATAACTGTCTTGGCAAAATGCAGTCCAAAAACTAATCTGGAACAAATCTACCTTCTGCCATTGCCATGCTGTGCAGCCCAGACAGCAGCCGTGTCCTGGGTTGCATCAAGAGCAGTGTGGCCAGCAGGGTAAGGGAGAGGATTCTCCCCCTTTACTCTGCTCTTGTGAGACCCCCACCTGGAGTACTGTGTGCAGTTCGGGAGCCCCCAACACAGGAGGGACATGGAACTGTTAGAGCAAGTCCAGAGGAGGCTACAAAGATGCTCAGAGGGCTGCAGCAGCTCTGCTATGAGGACAGGCCACGAGAGTTGGGGCTCTGTAGCCTGGAGAAGGCTTCCTGGAGACCTTATAGTGGCCTTCCAGTATCTGAAGGGGCCTACAGGAAGGCTGGGGAGGCACTATTGACAAGGTCTTGTAATGACAGGAGGAGGAGGAATGGGTTTAAACTAGAAGAGGGGAGATTCAAACTAGATGTTAGGAAAGGGTTCTTTACAGTGAGGGTGGTGAGACACTGGCACAGGTTGCCCAGAGAGGTTGTGGCTGCTCTGTCCCCGGAGGTGTTCGAGGCCAGGTTGGATGAGGCCTTGAGCAGCCTGTTCTAGTGGGAAGTGTCCCTGCCTATGGCAGGGGGTTGGAACTGGATGATCTTTGAGGTCACTTCCAACCTAAACCCTTCTATGATTCTATGCCTAGAGATTGCCCAAACACAGAATTTTCACCCCTAAGTGAGTAATCTCACCACTTGGGTGTGAGCTTCCATCAGTCCTTTACCATCACTTGAACATCACTATGAACATGAGGTCTGCAAGCTCACTTTCATAACGCAGAACTTCTTCCCCTGCCCCAACCTCAAAAACAAACCCCAAAAACCAACTGGTGTCTTTCTTTGAAATTACCTTTTTCAAGGCAACAGATTATTGTGGGACAAGTTCTCAAGGCTGATTCTACTCTTTTGCTCATGAAGAAACAGCATTTACCATCTAAGTCAATGTTCAGAACCATGTATGTCAAAGACATGACTCAGTTGTGTCAGGTTTCCAAGGGAATGTAGCTTCAGCACCTCAGAACAGCAGTTCTGCAGAAGATACAACAATAAAAAGCAGCTCAGGCAATGGCTAAAATGCCTCCTTCTCAAATGTGACACATTTCATTTGTGAATAGCAAGGTATTGTATTCCCCTACTGGGAAGATATTTTGTCTGAGGACTCAATCCGTGAATACAAGATGCAAAGAACCCAGAGCACATAACCCAATCTGTTATCATCTGTCACTCAACCCTAAGTAAAAACCAAACTCTAAGGAAATTAATAAAACAACATGATCAATGGGGGGTGGGGGGGGGGAGAATAATCTTAAGCATAAGTTCTTTCTGCAAAATGATATTTTACTTTTCAACAGAATTATTTGCAAACCTAAGGAATTACTTCAGCAAGAATTACAGTGTCCAAAGCCAACAACAGAATCACAGAATATCAGGGGCTGGAAGGGACCTCCAAAGCTCATCCAGTCCAACTCCCCTGCCAGAGCAGGATCACCTAGACCAGATCACACGGGAATGCGTCCAGGTGGGTTTTGAATACCTCCAGAGAGGGAGACTCCACAACCCCCCTGGGCAGCCTGTTCCAGTGTTCTGTCACCTTCACAGGGGAACAATTCCTCCCCATGTTTACATGAAACTTCCTATGCCTCAACTTCCACCCAGTGCTCCTTGTCCTGTCATTGGGCATCACCCAGCAGAGCCTGGCTCCAGCATCCTGGCACTCATGTAAAACATCTTTATAAACACTGATAAGGTCACCTTTCAGTCTCCTCCAAGCTAAAGAGCCCCAGCTACCTCAGGCTCTCCTCATAAGAGAGATGTTCCAGTCTTTTTACCTTTGTCAGTTAACATCTTACACCTTAATATCTTTATCATCTTAACATCTTTACCTCTGTGTCATTTTACTGATTTCAGAGCAATCACACAAGATAACCACTGGCTCACCATAGTGCTGCCTTCTGAAATGTGACACCCTGCAGCACAAAAAGAAGTCGCATGGAAATTGTCACATTTACGAGGAGCTCTGCTATAAAAAGCCTGTGGTTAACATTCTGCACTACTGTATCACACACCCAGTGCTCTCACCTCGGCAGGGAGATGTGCTGTGTGCTAACTGAAGAGGATGTGCAAGCTTTCTGATGTAGGAAAGCACAGATGGATATCAAAGCTAATCTCAGACAGCTCCAGGAAGTTGCTATAGCACCGGGCTTTAGCAAGGTGGGAAAGGAGGGAAGATTCTCAGAGCTCTCCAGCCACTGCTACCTAGACAGCACCTGAAATTTTGAGCATTCCGGACCACAATTTATCGTGACAAAGGTAAACCTCTGGCACCACAACTTAAAATTCCACTCACAGGCTGTGCTTAGACACAAACTGGCATGAAAACAATTTCTTGAGCTCACTGGGGTAAAACTTTTGAGAGAATTTGCTGAAAGTCTCCTCCAGCTGTGATGCTGAGATGTTTTGATACCTAACACATAAGTCTGGCAAGAAAAACGTTCTGAAAAGATGTCTCAAATTCTATCATTTAAGAAACTGCACAAAAGCACGGAACAAGAAAGTTGCTTTAAAACCAAAACAAAAAACCACTCCCCCCACACACAGCATGAGGGTGTTACAAGTAACTAGGGAGATATAAATATCATGGTTATCTTTCCATAATCAAGATGTTATGAAAGAATTCCAATCTGTGTGTTTAGCCCATATATCAACTTGTGTCTGACTAGCCACGAGCTCATTACTCAGATGACTTCTTCTCTCTGCACCCAGTGCTAAACTGCACGTAGGGTTTGAGGTGGCTGAGGGAGGATGGCTGGAGCCACCAGAAAGTCCAGTGGTATGTCACAGGGATTCAGAAAGGTTGAAAAGGGAAGCAAGCAAACTGCAAAGTGACATCCTGCTAGAACATGTGGTGAACGTCAGAGATAACAAAAATGGCCATACTGGTGCGAGATCAGAGACTCCGTGGTCTAGCACACAGCAGCAAACATCTGCTGTTTGAGGAAGACTACAAAGATAAAAGCAAGCATCTAGTGAAAGTTCTCCAGACCTCTCTCTAATGACTTGCAAAAACTTCTGGAGTAGGGACTTCCTAGGTCAGATGCAGTATCTTTGTTGTTAGTAATCCTTGGTAGACTGTTCTGCCAAGAGGTTATGTGATTGTTTTTTGACCATTTGTGTATTTAGAGCATCCACAACATCCTGCAGCATCCACAGTGCTCTACAGTCTAATTACAGGCATGAGAGAAACCACTTCCCTTCATTTGTTTTGATCTGTCACCTAGTGGTTACACTGCTGCCCCCCACTTCTTGCTTTTAAGAGGCAATGAACAACCACCCTTCTCGATGCACTTCCTAATACAGACCTTTATCACATCTTCTCCCAGTCACTGCTTTTTCAAGGTGAAGAGCCCTAGTCATCTGAGTCATTTCTCACAGAGAAGCTGCCTCATTTCTCTCTCCTTGTCACTTTTCTCTGATAATTCTCCACTTCTGGTACGTATTTTTAATTCAGGAGACTGAAATTCCATCCTGAAAACATACCACACATTTCTGAAGTGACATCACACTGTTTCTGACTCCATTTCTAGCAAGTCTTACCATTCCATGTGTTCTGATCAGTAAATGACAATTAAGTGATATATTAACGAAACTATCAGAACGCTAGAAACACATTCCTGGATACTAAGGTCATAATTTCAGATGTGCACTTTGCACATCCCTAAAATTTCATAGTAAGGGAGGTCAAACCTTTTCTCTGGCCCTAGCTGTAGGGCACTCTGTAGGAGGATGAACATAGACACCTGTCCATGGGATTGTAAGGACCACAGTGTGTCACTGAAGAAGAAAACCTGTACAGTATTTTGTTGTACAGAAGGTGTCCAATTCTTGATTTCCTTCGTAGGCACCGTAATAGACGGAGCAACAGGTTACACCAACAGTTCATCTGCCTGTGGTGGAAAGGTAAGGAGTGTGGCTACTCTGCCACTGTGACACAGCATCACTACTCCTTTGGTATCTTGAGAAGTTGCTTCTGCAATAAGAAGAAGCTTCTGCTTCTTCTCAAGCTCTTCTTGAGAAGAGCTCTGCAGCATCTACCCAGGCAGCTGAGAGCCATGTTGCAGAGCCCAGAATTTCTGACCAAGCTATGGAAAATCAGAGTACTTGGTGAGTTTGTTCATGTCTATAGGATTATCAGATAAATTTTAAGAAATAAATTGCATGTAAAAGCACACTGTTCAGCCTTTTGTGGAGATGATTAACATCACCAGCCTTTTCTCCCATGGAAGTTTGGCACTTGCTATTGGCAAAGACTCTTGACGAGTCCATGCTTGCATGCATGCTCACATGTGCCTTCGCATGCACAGTAGCAAGAAGAACAAACACCTATCCCTGAGCAAACTATTATTCAAAAGACAGCTCAATATATGCATATGCTTGATTTTATGTATTTCATTTTTACATCTACTACTAAAAAAACCTCCAAGAAAATGAAGAAATTCCCATCAGACTTGTTCTTGCCCTCCTCTCTTGTTCTGGTACTCATCTCTGGCCACTTCCTATTGTTCCTTTCCCAGGGCCAATTCTAGTCTGGCATTAAGAGGTCACTTCTTAAACAGACACTTTCAGCACATTAGCACAGGGACAGTAACATTAAGTAGCAGTAGTTCTGAGTTCTCTGTTAACACGAAGGGCATCAGAAAGGGTAGTGAAAGCTTGTTTGGTGCCACAGAGTGCAACAGTCCCGCTGAGCCGGTCAAACTTTGCTCAGCAAGAAGGTGGGCAGCAGTCTGGAAGTATCAAGGAACAGGGTCAGGCAAAGGGAAGTAGACGGACCCCGGAACAGACAGCTGCTGTGCAGAGCCCCAGAGGTCCTCTAGGCAGGTTGTAGAACAAGTTTATCTGCACTGTAGTTGGCTTCAGCTTCACTGAGCGGAAAGAAATCTATTATTTTCCACTATGCTTGTTGCTACCATTGATAAATGTGTAACAAAGGTAAAGATGGTGTGGATATGCCAAACACCACAGTAATCTGGTTCAGGCAAAGTCCTGCCTGCAGTAACTCACCCACTATGGTCATCAACACTCACAGCCAGAGTGGGAACTTTCTCACTGAAATATCCTGGTGTAGATGCAGCCTGAGTGAAATTTGCTGTGCAAAGGAAGCCAGGCAGTCAGCTTGCCAGAGAAAAGACTTCTGGTGTGTGACAAACAAAATACCTTCCTTCTTTTCAGGGTGGAAACTAACTCTCAATTGTGCATGCACTTTAAAGTTACCACTTGCAAGAATTACTTTGAGTGCCATTTTGCTTCCATCAATAGCACTTATCTTCTCCAGCAAACCACAATAGATGGATTCTATCACATTACTCACAATCAAAACAGGGAAAAACCTTCCTGGGAAATAACCCTTAAATCCAACACTCAACACAGACTACAACAATGTCTCAAGGAGAACACCTTGCTCTGCAGCCACCCTGCTAGGTCCCTCCTGCTTTGCTCCTGTAACTGCTGGTACTCTGGAGAGGAGGAGAGAGCTTCACACTCATACTCATGTGCAATCCAATGTGGACCTAAGTAAAAAATTATTCTCTTGCTCAACTGCACCAGAACGTGGGAAAAGAAAAAAGGTAGCACTGCAAAAAGTAGCACTGCAGTGCTGCTACTGCAGCCTTGCTTTAAGATGTGCAAGGAAATGCATTTAGGCCTGTGTAGTTTAACAGGGATTTGTACACCTGTTTGTAAAGCACAGTTACCTGTGTGTTTTCTTCTTTATCAGTTGCATACCTGCATACCTGAACCCAGCGCAAAACTGTTTGAAGAGGATTCTCTGGGCTGATTTCCCATATGCAAATATACTCAGCTGGAAAAATGTCCACAGCATGATTCCCGGACTACAGTTACAGGAAAACAGAGCAGATCCAGGGGAAAAAAAAAAAAGAGGAGCTCAGTTAATATCAGAGGGAAGACACAAGGGACTCATGAAGGGGAAAGAGGCCATGCTGTGAGGCTAGGAGGTGTGCACACACGCACCAAGTGCAGGCACATGCATGTGCAGTCCCTCCCCTGCCTTGCCCCTGTCCCGGTGGGGCGGGTGAGCTGGCGCAACATCCCCTCCAGGGAGCAGCTCTTGAAAGCTCTGACACGGCGTTTTTACATCCAACCCACTGCATGCAACATTCCTTCACAAAAAAATATTATCTGTTTGCTCGCTTGAAGCGTCACAAAGATAATATTCACGTCTGTGACCCTGACTGTCTCTGGTCAAGAGGCAGAGAGATTGTGCAGACCGCATTGCTTTCCAGCGCCCCTGGGACGCCTGCCAGAGAACAGCGCTGTGGGCTGAGGAGAGGCTCCTCTGAGCGGCCTGACACTCATGCTCTCAGTCTCTGAGCTCACTGCTGAGAAGCACAGAATGGTAAGGGTTGGAAGGGACCTCTGGAGTCCAAACCACCTGCCAACGCAGCTTCACTTAAAGAAGGTCACACAGGAACAGGTCTGGGCAGGTTGCAAATGACTCCAGAGATGGAGATTCCACCACCACTCTGGGCAGCCTGTTCCCGTGCTCTACCACCCTCAGGTGGGACTTGTTATGTTCAGCTTTGTGCCCCTTGCCACGTCACTGGGCACCACTGAACAAGGACTGGTGCCATCCTCCTAACAGAGGTCCTTTAAATATTTTGAAGTATTTATGGGATTCCTTCCCCTCAGTCTTCTCTCTTCCAGACTAAAAAGATGCAATTCTCTCAGTCCTTCATCATAAGAGAGTTGTTCTTGTCTCCCAGAAGGTGGTGAATGGCATGCACAGAAGATTTGCCTTCCACAGCCTTGCACCTGTGATACTGACCTATACAGAAAAATCCCACTTGTGTCCTAAATTTCCATAGAGAATGTTGTTTTTCTCTCCTTATCCCCAGAGATCATTAGTCTTTCCATCTCTTCTTTATCATTGCTGTCCTCCAAATTCCTACACCACCACCCTCTAAATCTGCCAGAACATTCATATCTGCTTTCTAGGTTGTGGTTACTTGTACATGTAGGCTGAAAATCTCATACAGAATCTTCTTTAAGCACAGCTTTGTTGTTCAGATACTGTTTGGGCAACCATCTCTACAGAATCTCATTTCTGCTTCAACTACAGCAGCTCTCATTTTCAGCTGAATCTAACTTGCTGTCCTTCCCACAAGAATTCACCTAAGTGTGTTTTAAAAGAAGTGCTGCCAAATGCAGAACTGCAACCTCTGCCTTTGGGAGATCTTGAACTAAAGTTTGTTGCAGGTTAATCCAGGGGAGAATCTGCCTGTGTTTGCTCACTCCTTCTACTCTCTCTTCAACACACACTCCAAGAGACAGGGCACCCAGATAGGCAGAACTTCTGTCTCATCTGACAGGGCAGGTCTGTTCATCACACCCACCACATTTTGCTTCCATGCCAACAGAAAAGCAGTTAAGCATTTTGTGCATTTTTAGTGTGTCACAAGCTCATCCTGTCATGACAGTGTTTGGTATAACACCTTCTGCTACCATGGACCATGACCACAACTGATCACATCATGGCAGCAATGAGCACATCTTTGTATGGCTATGTAGACGAGGACACAAATCCCTCATTTTATGAACTCACCACAAAACACATGAAAGGATTGAGATGCAAGCAGATTTCACTTTGTTTCATTTCAGCCTTGTTTGGGACCTGCAAATCTTATGTAAGTCTGCTTTCTAAAGGTTAGAAAAACCCCATGGTTTCAAAACAAAAATTAAAGACCCAAGAGTGTCTGCCTAATTGAAAGCACCAAAATATGAACCACTCAACAATGAGCCACTCTGTAACTGTAAGCCCTCCTCAAACCCTTCTCCTTTCACTTTAGAAGGTAGATGGCCTGTCCAGAGCACCCCGAATGTCTGGCTAGGTCTGATCAGGAGAGCACACAGCAGTTTAGAAAGCCTTTTGAAGTCATCCAGGGACTTTTTCTTACATGCTGTCAGAGTTTGTCTCTATGATTGCTTAGAACAGACTCAGAGGATTGTTTTGCTTTGAAAACACCTTTAAGATCCTCAAGTTTAACCATTAACCGAGCACTGTCAAGTTGGGTGCTAAACCACATCCCTCAGCG
Source organism: Tricholaema leucomelas (assembly GCA_013400475.1). Classification (NCBI taxonomy): domain Eukaryota; kingdom Metazoa; phylum Chordata; class Aves; order Piciformes; family Lybiidae; genus Tricholaema lacrymosa; species Tricholaema leucomelas. The sequence continues at coordinate 534,801 of WAAF01004086.1, read as the reverse complement.
CCACATCTCTGTGTCTTTTAAACACCTGTACAGCCAGGGCACTCAACCGCCTTCCTAGGGAGCTTGTTCCAGTATTTGAGAATCCTTTAGCTGAAGAAGTTTCTTCTAGTATCTGACCTAAATCTCTCCTGGTGCCATTTTTCTCTTGTCTTATCATTTGTTAACTAGGGAAAAGAGACTGACCCCCACCTGGCTCCAACCTCCTTTCAGGTAGCTGTTAGAGAGCAAAAAGGTTTCTCCTGAGCCTCCTTCTCTCCGTCTCCTCTGAGGCTGAGCCTTTACCATGCTTCCATCACACCTAGGCTTAGACTGTAACAAGCAAGCATGCTGCATGTTCTGGAAGGTTAGCAATATGCAGAGAACACTGCAGGTAAGAAGAGTAAGAAAAAACCAAACCCTTCTAAACAGGCTCAGTACTGAATGGTGCCTCCTTTTGTGTTTTGCTCTTGCCTTTTCCCCTTCTTCCCAGAAAGACTCTTGCCAGCTGTTTGGAGCCTCTCCGTATTGCAAGGAGCGCGCATCACCCTGTGCTGCAGGATCTCAGAGGCGGAGCGATGACTAACAGTGCTGTGATTAAGCACCAGCTGAACAGGCACAGCCACAAAACCAGACTGGCTGAGAGCTCATGGGTCCACCCGAGATCCCCCCAAGCGCTGAAATCTTCACACTCTTCCCCTTTCAGGCAGGAAAAGGGATGGCACTTCCAGCAAACACAGAACCTAGAGTCACCCGAGGATGACAAAAAGAGTTTCGACATTGAGACCTATGAGCACTGCTCAGTTCCCCAGTCAAAGGACTGAGCTCTATCCTGGTTCATTCACAGGGAACCTGCAGGACGAGGCATTGGAATGGGCTGCCCAGGGAGGAGGTGGCTGAGTCACCTACCCTGCATGTGTTTAAAAGTCATTTGGATGTGGTGCTTGAGGATATGGTTTAGGGTGCACCTTGTAGAGTAGGGTTGTCATTTGGACTTGGTGATCCTGAGGGGCTTTTCCAACCTGCATGTTTCTGTGAGTCTGTGACTGCAAGTCTGAGTGGCCACAGTATCTCGTCCTCAGTACAGAAAACATTCCAGAGGCCAGCAAATTCTTCACATAGTCTTTTGAAGTAAGTATTACCATTTAGATTTGCCTAATTTACAACAGGAAAACTAATAAAATAAATACATTCCCTTGCCATGGTCCTTATCCTCACCTACTTACTCTGAAAACCAATTCAGTTAGTTTTTCTTTCAATGCCCCTTGCTGCCAGATGAAGGTTGCTAAAGGGCAGACATTATTTGATAAAAGCAATTCTATCTGCTGGCATATCCACAGGTGTTTGTTTCATGCCATGGAAATATCCCCATTCTTCTCACAGAAACTGGATATAAAAGCTACACATGGGAAAAAAGCAGTACCTGCGGATGCCCTCCTCCCAAACTGTAAACATAGTGAGAGGCTTCTGTTTGTTTGAAAACACTTGCCCTAAGTGATAATCCTGATGGGGGGGAAAAAAAGGAAGTAATTTTGCTTACTCTCTGCCTTCAGGTGGCTCATTAAAACACCTCCTACAGAAGAAGAGGATATGACTCTTTCCTGACAACTTCATGCTTAGGCTAACCATCTTTGGGGAAGGATCCTGGCAGCAAGAGCGTAAACTCAATTTCTTGTTTTAATTTCAAATTTAATTTGTCAGCAAAACCAAAGTTCATAAAGAAGGCAAATTTTGACAAATTGCAACTGCCATGAGCTCTGCTAAGAGCAGGATGTAACATGAATGTAATTCTTCAGGAGAACAAATTATCATCATTGCATCCAAACAAAAAACCGCTTACGTTAGTAAGTTTGTTCTCTGGTTTGCCAACTCTTCAGCCTGGGTGCTAAGGAGAATGTGCTAATGGGAATCTCACTTCTCACATGCACATGATAAAGTGATCTGAGGCACATCTACTGCATGTCAGCAGTACGAGATGACAGTTGTCCTGGGGTTTTTGGCTCACGGTTAGCCCTTTCTTTATAGCTCTTATACCTTAAATCTGGGTACATCTGTAAGCAGAAAGAGGCAATATAAACAAAGCAGCAGTCTTGCCAAATACATCCCTAAATGTCTTGCTCACCCAAGTAATCTGAGTCAGGAAAGAAAGTGGTTGCTTATAAAAAGGGTATATCTGAAGTAAAATACAGCACATGTACTAGGTATATGGAAAGCCTACTTTAGGTACTTTAGATACTGATAAAATGAAGCCTTCAATATGTACTGTCACATGGATGGACAGAGCAGTACAGTTTGCAGGGAAATGTAAAATATTCTATTAGACACTAAAGTATCACTAAACAGCTGGAGACATTTCAAGCCTAAAACATTTATGAGACATTTAGGAGTGAGATTTGACATTTAAGACTGGGATTTGTCTAGCTAACCTTGTGAACCAGTCCCCTAGCCTCTCTTTACAGTTGATGAGCAGAAACAAACAACTTCAGAATGAGGCCCATTTGATGTCCGTAAGAAGAGAGGAGACAGACTCCACAAATGCCAATTTCCTTCCTCCTTTTCCTGCAGACGGTTAAGGAGCTCATACTTGCACAGCCACACCGCAGGCATCTTGAGCTGTACGCTGCCTGCCATGCAGCCTAAAGTCAAGTCTGTAACCTGGCAATCCCCTTGCCAAAGCAGGAGAGGGGAATTCTGCAGAACTTCTCACAGCATCATCTACTCACTGCTGCAAGCTCCCTCATCACATCTCAGGAAGCTTCACTGAGTTGTGAACAATCACAATGAGACCTTCCTGCATTAAATGTCCCTCCTGTCCCAGAGGGAGCTATTCCACACTCTATCCCTGGTGCTAGGAAGAGGGAGGTCTTCTCAGACACAGGTAAGAGAAGACATCACCATTACTATTTGTGCCTTCCCCCCTCCCCTTTTCAACCACAACACTGTAGTATGATGGCATGAAAATGGGACTCAGTCACTCACAGAGAAATCACACAGGTTTTTTCATGTCCCTGAAGGCCAAATCAGATGTCACGCATCAAGGAAAACACCCACTGAGAAACAAACATGGTATCACACAGAAGGATTACATTCCACATTCTCCTACATGCCTCCAAACTGTGGGAGCTAAACTGACAAATATTTGCAGAAATGGGAATAACACTGGAGCTGAGCACAGCCCCACGCAGACGGAGCACAAGCGACTGCAGAAGTGAACGGCACAGCAGACACAGCGAGGTTACAGTCATGGCCACGCAGCCAAGAGCCGTAACACACCCACGAGCGAATGGTGTGCTGTAACCAGCTCGTTCTCTTCCAGACCCAGCTGCAAGGACTAAACAGGATACGTGCCCCTCACAGCTCTTCCAGCTTCAGGTACCACCAGGACTTTACCAGCCCTTTTTAAGAGCTCTGATCCTCTCAGCCCAGTGCCAGCCAGGTTAGCGAACTGCCTTAAATGCTCAGTTTGCACTCAGCTCTCAGATTTCTCCTAACATTCACAAAGGACTTTCACACATTCCTCTCCAGTATCTGCTGGCACGGGGCAGTGATCTCCAGCAGGACGGCAGGCGTGAGCGGGCGTCTGCCACCCGCAGAGCCGGCAGCGGTCAGCGCTGAGCCGCAGCACAGCAGCTGGAACCGGCCGCGGCGCTTCCTTCGGCCTTTTGCCTCTCTGCTGCCCTAGGATATGCTTGATCCTGCTGAGCCCACTTAATGCAGCAGAACAACAAAGAGCCAGACCCTTCTCCCCAGCTTTTTTATTTTTCTGATGAGTTTTCTACTGCTTTAGTGACGTGAATCACAAGCGCCCAAGCCTTGCAAGACACCACAATGCTGACAGCATACGCAAGGGCTAAACTTTACCCTACAAAAATACCTTACATAAGCCAGAGGAGTTTTAAAACAAAAAAAAAAAGAGAGAGAAAGAGAAAGAAAGAAAAAAATATGCATTTGTTCAGGATGAGCAGTTTATTTTTTCACTGCCAATCCATATTACAGAATCATAGCATGTCAGGGGCTGAAAGGGACCTGGAAAGGTCATCCAGTCCATCCCCCCTGCAGAGCAGGATCACCTAGAGCAGATCACGCAGGAATGCATCCAGGCATGTTACCATTAGAATCATTGAATCAACCAGGTCGGAAGAGACCTCCAAGATCATCCAGTCCAATCTATCACCCAGCCCTAGCCAATCAATCAGACCATGGCACTAAGTGCCTCATCCAGGCTTTGCTTGAACCCCTCCAGGGATGATGACTCCACCACCTCCCTGGGCAGCCCATTCCAATGCCAATCATTCTCTGTATAAAGAACTTCCTCCTAACATCCAGCCTAGACCTCCCCTGCCACAACTTGAGACTGTGTCCCCTTGTTCTGTTGCTGGTTGCGTGGGAAAAGAAACTGACCCCCACCTGGCTACAGCCTCCCTTCAGGTAGTTGTAGACAGCAATGAGGTCTGCCCTGAGCCTCCTCTTCTTCAGACTGCACACCCCCAGCTCCCTCAGCCTCTCCTCACAGGGCTGTGCTCCAGGCCCCTCACCAGCTTCGTTGCCCTTCTCTGGACACGTTCCAGTATCTCAACATCTCTCTTGAATTGAGGAGCCCAGAACTGGACCCAGTATTCAAGGTGTGACCATATTAGAGTGGTAACTATACAGGCAGCTCACAGCACATTTTCTGAACACTTCAAGCAGATGTGACTTATTAATTGTGCTTCTGGGCTATGGCTTATCATCTTTTTTGGTTTCTTTTTGGGTTTTTCGGGTTTGTTTTGTTTTACTGCTTGATGTAGTTACTTCCTTGACATGACAGAACAGAGCGAATGAGGATAAACTACAGAAATAAACAGGAGCCAAAATCCCTCACTGTCTACAACAAAACCACGTCACTAGCAACCACAAAGGATATTAAAATCAACAGATAAAGGTCAGATAAAGCACAAGATAAGGAAAAGCGCACACTAATATCTCAAAGATGCTATTACAAGGTTAATCAGCTAGGCTGGCAAGATTTGGGATTGAGTTATTTGGTGCCTAAGAAACAAAATCAAAATAATTTATTTTTAATTTATCAACAAATATAAGTCAGACACAAAATTACTACAAATTCAATATAATACCATAAAACCTAAGTCCTAGAGGCATAGCTATCCCTAGGGATTTTTATACTAGCATGGCTATACACAGCACAGGTGAGAGTACTCTGCCTTAATTCAGCCACAGGTTCCACTGCTGCACTGCCTTTTGCACAAGCATGGGAAGTCAAACGGAGAGGTTGCATCAGTTTAGCTGCTCCAACACAATAAAGAACCCCAAATTTTTTAACACAGATAAGCCCCATGCCAGCTCATGGCAAATGGAACAATCTTGTTTATTACATTCTTAGCCCCTCATTTAGCTACCTGGAGTAAGGGTTTGTCCTCAGCTGCTTTTGAGAATGCTACCAAACAGCATGAACTAGGCATGCCTTTATTTTGTCCTCTCAGAAAAATCAGTTCAGGATTTGCATTCTGAGTGTACCTGCAGTTTCTCTTCATCTTTGATCCTGCTGTATTTGTATGACTGAAACTTAAAGCTGTGAAGAAAACACCAGCTGTCTGCTTCACTGAAGAGCTGGCTGTTCTCACTGTTCTCACTGACTGTTCAAGACTAGAGTGGCTGATTCTTGAACTAAGGAGGGAATATTTAGGTTCATGCCATTACAACACAAAGAAGAAAAGCAATTGGCAATATTTGTTCAGGCAATCCTATTTCCTAAATTGCAGCCTTCACAGAAAGAAATGTTGAGAAACATATACAGGCACAAAACAAACCACAAAGCTTTCCCCATCCCTGTCTCTGCCCTTGTTAGTGTTCATTCTTCAATCTGCTCAACTTAGCCAGGACATAAGTCACAAAGGCATGGTTAAATCTAAATCTCCAGCTGGATAGATCAAAGGGAAAGTTACCAGGAGCATGACACAAATCATATAGTAGCATTTAGGATCCCAGTATATGGCTTAAGGAGAATTTTAACTCCACCTCTATCAAAGGTCTTAATCGCCCAGACATTCTGTCAACTCCTGCCCCCTTGTTGAAGCCAACCACACAGACCTTAAACATATGTTTTTCAACAGATGTCCACTAAAATGCACACATATAAGTTGTTAAATGTTAAGCACGAAGTTTCCTGATTAAAAGTTATAAAGGGGATATGGTTTAGGTTCAACCTTGTAGAATAAGGTTCTCACTCAGACTTTTCCAACCTGAATGTTCCTGTGATTCTGTACTTTCACATTTTTATGGTTCCATGAGCCTGTCAGTATCCCAGCATGTTGGTAACATCCCTCCCTTCCTGGCCTTCAAGAGAAACACCATCATCAGTTCATCACTTTGTTGATTGTAGTTGTATGTGGGTGTGCTGGCCTCTGTCAAAGACAGTGCACAAGGAAATTGAGGTAAAGCTACACTGCAATAAAGACTTTCACATTTAGCACTGAAAACACTTACTAGTTGCAGCACTTTTGCTTAAATTAGTGTAGTAAAAAAAAAGCCACAGCCAGCTCAGGAACTGCATGTCCAAAGTGCAGTAATCTTGTCTTGCTGCCATTCACTTTGCCACAGTGTCTTAAGAAGGTAATGGACAACTTGACTCCAAAGCCTTGCACCTCATGCTATTAAACAAGATTATTATTTTTGCTCACCACTGTTACTGCTCCACTGTGGCTGATATGCCACTGAAAAGTCAGGGGACATGGGGTTGATTTATGTTTGTACTGAGGATTTGAACAGGGCAGTCATGTTTTCTGTAGGTTCAAACCAGAAAGGAGAGCCTAAGAGACTTCGCCGACACATTTGCTGAATCAACTGAACGTTTTTCTAAGCACATAGCTTCAATCCTCAGGACAAGCACACCCTGCTGACATGACAGTTGGAAACCCTGCATGGGCAGGGTTCCCTGTCTAGAACTGCAGGATGTCTCTTCTACTGAAAAAGGCATTTTGTAAAATTGCATTACTGCCACTGCATCAGTATCTAAAGATGCAGGTGGTAAGGCAGCTGAAAGCAGTATTTAGCTCTTTCATAGCACCTTTTCCTTTGAAATCTTACATTATTGCAAAAAATTAAAAAGCTAACTTAACAGTTTTAATAGACAGGTGTCTGCTAACTCCTGCTTTAATGAAAATATTTTTCCCTTTATCTCATGAAATGAGAAATGGGGGGAGTCAGAATAGTAACTTGTCTAAAGCAATACAGAAAAGGAAGCTCCAGCTTCACAATACCCTCACTCTGTGATCCACTGCCCACTCATTTGGGCTGATACACCTGAGGGTTGTGCTGCAAACCAGATCAAGAACTTATCCAACCTGCAAAACAAAGTAAACTAAATCCTTTGCATTAAAAAAAAAAAAAAGAAAAAGAAAAAAAAAAAAAGGAAAAAGAAAAGAAGAAAAAAAAAAGAAAAAAAAAAAGAGGGGGGGGAGGGAAAGAAGGAAAAAATAAAAAGATAAAAAAAAAGGGGAAAAAAAAAGACTGCAGTCCCCTGGCTCAGGTCCAGGTCATGGCAGAGCCCCATCACTGTTACACTGGCAGGGGCAGGTACTGCTGGTGGAGACCAGAACAGACAGGCCTCAAGTGTCAGAGCACCCAGCTCCCAGTGAAATCCTTTAGAATCATAGAATCAACCAGGTGAGAAGAGACTTCCAAGATCATGCAGTCTAACCTATCACCCAGCCTTGTCCAATCAACTAGACCATGGCGTCATCTTTAAAGGACTTGGAAGTGTTAGGGTAAAAGCTGGAGTCAATGATCTCAGCAGTCTTTTCCAAGCTTAGTGATTCAGTGTTCCTCTGCCTCATCCCCTAACTGCCTTAAAACCCACCAATGAATACATTTGACCCCCAGCTTGCAAGGGAACATGCTCTTCAGCACTTATGCTAATTGTGGCTTGCTCCTTTGCCGCTGTGGTAGACAGCCAAGCACAGTCCCTGAGTGCAATATCTGCTTCCAGCGTTGTTCTTCCAGTGTAACCTAGCTCCTGTCAAAACTGAAGTGCCACATGGTGCCAATCTCAAGCTAGCAAAAGTCAAAATAAGGTAGCACAAATATTAAATCCGCAATCCAAACTTCTCCCAAGCTGCTCTGCCTATTATCCTGTACAGATAAAGTAGTTCAGAATTTATCCAGAACTAATTTGTCTTCTTGCAGCAAGTATTTACACTCCAAAACAAGAGCTCGTTATAAGGAAGCTCACTGCTACACCCAAGGCAGTATTCTGAACCTTTCAGCAACTCCTTTCAAGTGCCTTGTGGCTGACAGAGAAGCTGTAGGTAGTTATTCTATGGTAAAATGTGAATGATCGTGGCAAGGGCTCGATGGCCTCTTAGAACACCATGTTCAGGGTCTTTGGCAAAAAAAAAAAGGCAAGAGAAACCTTTGGCACAGAAGTGGCGTCATTTCTGATACCAGTGTTTTGACATCAGCCCGGCAGAGATGTGTAAGCAAAGCCCTGCTGTTTGCTCTGATCACCACAAACTGCCTCTTGCAGGTAGCCAGCTCACAATTAGCCAACTACAGACCTGTGAGGTATAATAAAAATAAACAGTCCCAATCACAGTATGGAGCACAGACAACAAAGCCAGGGGAAGAAAGAAGAAAAACAACACATGCCAAACCACCAAAGAATAAAGTAGGTGCAAGGTTCTGCTGCTAATGTGTTACAAAGTGTAAGGAATGGTGCTCTCCGGAGAAATGCTTCTCAACTATTCTTCCACATGGGAGGCAGGAAAAGCCACTTACAAGAAATTTGGAATTTGAAGCACTGAGTTTGTAAAAGTAAAATACAACAGAATTGAAACTGCCAGGGCTGGCACAGAGCTGGTTCTGTGTGTCACTGAGAGGTTCCTTTAGAATCATAGAA